>SNQJ01S0026495.1:89717-111995 GCA_010110895.2 Picea sitchensis | reverse complement strand
CACTTACGCAAGTAGTATTCGGCAGTAAGTAATAAATCTAGGTAAACAATCCATGAATTTGAATTTACATACCTCACTCTGATGCTATCTGCAGCAGCTTGCTCCCTTCGCTTGAACCTGCTCCTTAGGACACCCCAAAACCAACCACCCTACCGACTAGTACGCCTAGCCCTAGGACATCAATGGATGTCCTAGCCTAGCCCTATTTATTAAATTATTCATATCAATAATTAATGGTCGTTACATCCGGATCTCCATTTCGGGTCAATGGACACCGGACACAACTCTATCATCAACTGCCCTCAAAAGAATCTTTCTACCAAGAAGTAAGTAAGGACCCTACCATTCAAATTTTGGCTGGTAGGGAAGGTAATCTAGCCACCCCAACTCCATAAATGTTGAATTATGTTGACACTGTACATACTGTATATAATTTTTTTCTGTAGATTTTATTTAGTTTTTTTTATTAGTTTTGACAGTCACTTGAGAAAATAAGAACTAGGGAGGATAACTATAATGAACTCAATTAGAACTCTTTTCTGTTCCGAACTCCTGCTTCATCTCATCACCCAGACCCTGTCTTTCGCAGAGAAATGAATGTGTCATGTTCAGCAGCAGCAATTGGGCAACTATAATGAAACTCATAACATTAACAAACCATTCACTACTTAATTTTGAAATAAACCAACCCATAAATGAATTTAGTTGATGACTAATCAACCTTGGATTTAAGCAAAACACATTTCCAGGTTTCTAAAAATTACCTATTCAGATGGTTAAAAACTTAACAATTGATGTTCCTTTTTGCGCGCTTGTTGTTCCTTTGAACAGAACAATTGTTGTTCCTTTTGCACGCCTACTATTCCTTTGAACGAAACTATTGTCATTCCTTTTGTGCACCTGTTGTTCCTTTTGAACACTTGTCATTCCTTTTCCGCGCTTGTTGCTCCTTTGAACGGAACAATTGTCGTTCCTTTTGTGCACCCAATGTTCCTTTTGAACACTTGTTGTTCCCTTTTGTGTGCTGGTTGTTCCTTTGAACAGAACAATTGTCGTTCCTTTTGCGCACCCGTTGTTCCTTTGAACGGAACAATTGTCATTCCTTCTACGTGCCCGTTGTTCCTTTTGAACACTTGTTGTTCCCTTTTGCGTGCTTGTTGTTCCTTTGAATGGAACAATTGTCGTTCCTTTTGCGCGCCCTTTATTCCTTTGAACGAAATAATTGTCGTTCCTTTTGGGCACTTGTTGTTTTTTTTTGCACACCTGTTGTTCATTTTTCCATTCCTTCCCTACATTGTTGATAAAACGCCAAACCATTCTTTTGGGGTACAACTTTCACCAAATAATTTTCACCAGCATTATTTCTAACGATCTATCATTATTTTGTGGACTATCCCCCATACCTTATCAAATTGTTTTTTGGATTACTTTCTTCGAAATATCTTAAACCTTGTTCATAACCTGTAACCACCATAATTCGTTTCTTTTCCCTTATACATACAAATACACTTAAATGATATCTCGCCTTTATATTATAATAAGGAGTCTGAGGCACACTTTTACTTAGCATCCGTATACTTCTTTACGCCATACCTTACTCTTAAGGAGTAGATGAGCCTCCCTTCATACACCTCTAAAAAAAAAGAGAGAAACAAAATTTCTTTCTTTTCCCACAAAGAATAGGGGGTCTCATCATGAGCCAACCTACCATGATCATAGGATACTAACCTAAGTGACATTCCCATTATGGCTACCACACCGGGGCAATGGCCTTTGACATTTTATTTTTTTAAAGGACAATAGGTATCATCACGAGCTGACTTGTTCATTTAAGTTACACTCTAGTGAGTGGCATTATCATCATCTAGATACCAAACCAGGATAATGGTCTTTTTTCGGGAAAAGACGACTTAACCCCAAAAAAAATAATAATAATAATAATAATAAACTCCACAAAGAATAAGGGGTCTCATCATGAGCCAACCTACCACAATCATAGGATAATAACATAAGTGACATTCCCATTATGGCTACCACACCAGGGAAATTGCCTTTGACATTTTCTTTTTTCAAAGGACAAGAGGTCTCATCACGAGTTGGCTTGTTCACTTAAGTTACAATATAGTGAGTGGCATTATCACCATCTAGCTACCAAACCAGGATAGTGGTATTTTTGGAAAAGATGATTCAAATAATTATCAAGGATACAAGCTCATCTAAGGGTTAAAAGGAAACCCTGTCGAGGCTATGGACACCAGCTGGCAGTAGTGGCACTGCCTGTGGTATGGAAGTTTACCTTAAACCCCAAGTTTTTGCATGTCTCTAGATTTCCTTCACTCAATAACGAGGCTATCATTTTGGTTGTATTCAATAAAACAGAAAAGTAAAAACAACATGATATGTGGGATATTATTTAAATGAACAGATTTAATTTATTCGGCATATGTATCCTTAAATCATTCTTTTGAGTATAAGTATATTAAATTCAATTCCATGAAAGAGGACTAACATTTAATGATTACCGTTAAAATATGTTGTTTGAAAATTAATCATTGATCCCCATTGGCAGCGGCAATACAATCATTACCCCTCACCATCAATACCTACACTCATTAATTTCCCCTATGTTGATGGTCGAGGTCGACCTTTATATTAATGAGGGGAGTGGACGCTCGACACGCTTCTCGATAAGATAGGTATGATTGTAATAAATATCCACATTTGTAAACACTTGTTGTTCTCTGATATTTGCTATTTTCGGTAATTTTTCCTCTAAGATGGTCTAACCAAGTCTGCTACCAGGAACGATAGTCGTCCACATTTTCTCACAAAAATGGGTGGCAGAGGTGTGCGCAGTGAGCCAACTTTACTACAGGTTACAGAGCAAGCAAGATAAATCCTACACCGTCTAGGGTCGATGGAGTACTTCCACCGTTTGAAAGGATATGGCATGAATGTCACACTTGAATTCTTTCAGAATCTGCAGGGAGAAATATCTATGGTGCGAGGCATACGAATCTCAGTCACCCCGGAAATTTTAGCAGAGGTTACAGACCTCCCTAACATGGGCATTCATTGGATAGGAAGATACACAGCACTGAAGGAAGCTGTGGAAACTTTCACATACCCTGGGGAAGAATTGGATAAGAAGTGAAAGGGACTTAATCCCAATACCCTCATAGAACCATGGAAGGAACTAGCAGGGGTAATTCAGCGATACATCACCTATGATGGACGATATGAAATAATTCAACCTCGCCACCTCAAATTGTTGGTAGCCTTAAAACAACAGTTAGTACTTAATCTACCTTTCTTTCTGAATGCCATATTACATGAGGTTGCCTTAAGAACACAAAAGTCCAAGGATCTTGTTACTATTATTAGTCACCACAGATTAGTTAAATTGATAACAAATAAAGCGTTGAGTCAAAATGAATTGACCTGGGATAGTCTGATTGAGGCCAATAGACCTCCACAACTAGAGCAGCCTAAATTATGTCATGAAGACCCACCAAAGGAAATTGAAGATAGACAAGCAGAGGAGACTATTTCCCAAAGAGAAATTCCATCTCCTCGAACTAAAGCTGAGGCAGACCCTGCCCAAATCACAGAGGCCCAAACCTCACAAACACAGTCATTAACAACAAAGAGGAAGAGAGAAACAACTGCTCCTAAAGCCATCATTAAGACAAGGAGAAGAAGCAGACGAATTCAGGAAACAACTGAAGAAATTCAAGGTACAACAAAATAGCCTGAAGAACTTCATAATTATACAGAACAGTCTCCACAAGAGAATGTTCAAGAAATTGGGCAAACAGAACAGACCTCACAAAGGAATGATCAGGAAGACACCCAATCAGCATTATAGCATCTGACAGAACAATTTTTGAAGAGCTATGAGGTAGAAATAGCTCAATTTTTGGGAAGCTTAGGAACCTCAATTGACAGAGGCACAAATAATCCAAAAAAATGCCCAGAACAAGCCTCCTCTTCAAAACTAGCTGAATATTTTCCTGATATTGAAATGTCTTTTCCAAAGGACACAGCACGGGAAGAACCTCATTTTGAAATAAGAATCCCTCTTGGACAAACATAACATTTGGAAGGAATATAGGAACAACCATCTTCTAGCCAGAATGAAGAAGACCTTGAGACCTTTCATAAACAAAAATTAGCCAAGAGCCATAAGAAAATTAGAAAGTTAAAAAAGAAAAAAAATTGTTGAAGAAAAAGGATAAGAAGGTCGAAGTATTAAAGCAGAAGGTGGGTAAACTCAAGGAAATTATTAAGGAATTGAGGAAACAGTTAGAACAAGAAAATAAGGCCCACAAAAGAAAGAAAAACAAAAGGGCCAGAGTGCAAGGAATAAACCCTCTTCCTAAAGAAGCAGTCAGTACAAATTTTGTAGGGATATAGACAAACCCTGAAGAAATAGTAGTAGAAGAAACAGTGGCTCGGAATGAGGAAGTAATTCCTTTAGAAACACAAGAAAATATGACAGCTACAGAAAAATTGATGCTGAGGTGCAGACAGATACCCCAGTCTTAGAGGAAACAACTCAACTCCTTGAGAAGAATGCTACCATCAGGAGATTGGAGGAAGAATTGATACAGTCTCAACAAGCCCTGATTCAAAACAGAAATGAATTACTGACTATGGCAAAGCATCAGGCACTCCAGTCCTAGAAAAATAGTTCTATTGTGGACAAAATGGAAGCAGAGCTTACACAGGCCCAACAAGCATTAACTCAATCCAGGGATGATATGGGCGCTATGGAAGAATACCAAGCATCCCAATCTCAAGCACAGGGTGTCACCATTGATAAGCTAAAGGCAGAGTTGGGACGAGCCCAGCGAGCATTGGCTCAACACCAAGATGAGAGATGATCAATAGGGTTGAACATCAAAAGATTGTTAAACAACTAAAGGACATGACAGTAACAGAGAGTGAGACCTATGCTGAGCTCACCAGAGCCCAAGGGAAGGTAAAAAAGGTACAAACCCAATTGGAAAAATCTTTGGAGCAAATCAAAGAAATCTGTGATGTCTACTCTGATGTTATTAATTGCAGAGCCCCTGCCACCAATTACACTTTATTCTTATTGGAACGATATTTTTTATTGAGAGTGAAGGCCATCAGAGCAGGTAAACCTATTTCTTTTGCCACTGTACCTGATTTCATTTCATGTTTTAGAGAGCAGGATGAAAAGGTACAATACTTTCTGTGTGAGTTATACTTTCATAATTTCATTCTGGAATAAGAAAGGAAAGATAAACCTAACCCATTCATAGGTGACATACAGTTTCAAGCATTTCTGTCATTTACTCAAAATCAAGTCATATGGGGTAAAGCTCATAAAACCTTCCTAAAGAGGGAAACTGGGATAGATCTATGGGTCAGGGGAGAGCCTCCAAAGTCCTTTCCAACCATTATGCAACATAAAACCTTTATGAAAAGAGGGGGGGTCATAGACTCCTTAGCCCCTATCCATCTACAGGTTATACATTCAGGTATCACTCATTACAGAGAGCTTAAGGAAGAAGCTCTTGTTGCTTCTAAAATGAGATGGGATGCATCCTCCAGTGAAGTAAAGAGTAGGGAACCCTTTGGGTACAGGAATTTCTTTGCATCTACCTTCAGAATAGAAAGGTATTCTAGATTTCTCCAAGAGGAAGGACCTACTTGGATTGGGTGAAGATATAATATGCCTATCATTATCAAATTAACAAGAAAAGG
This sequence comes from Picea sitchensis, assembly GCA_010110895.2. Taxonomy (NCBI): domain Eukaryota; kingdom Viridiplantae; phylum Streptophyta; class Pinopsida; order Pinales; family Pinaceae; genus Picea; species Picea sitchensis. The sequence continues at coordinate 106,259 of SNQJ01S0026495.1, read as the reverse complement.
GAGGATGTTGCTTTTGGAGAACTCAAAAGAAGCAATGGATTCAGGAGGCCTGGTGAACCAACCTTTCCACCTTACATCATTACTGCTTTACATGTAAGATCTCAGCTTGCATGAGGACATGCAAGAAGGTAAGTTGGGGGGTATGTTAGGTTATGAAAAAGGTATAAATATCTTCCTTTTTCCCACATTTCATAATATCATCTTGGTTGACTTTTTGGTTAATTAGAAGCAAATAGGATAGAAAATGAATAATATACCCTTTAGAGTTATTATTGAAATTAGCTTACATAGATCCTAAAATATGATTGGAATTGTTTGATTTTGTTATAGGATTGGTTAAATATTGTCAAACCCGAGATAGCAAAGGAAATCTCGAAGATGCGCAAGCTATTGGAGGTTGAGAACTTTATGGCGCAAGGCAGTTTTGAAGATGATTGAGTTTCTTATATTGTAACTTTATAATAGTAAAGAAATCCTGAGGATCTCTCGATCCTTAGGATAGCTTAATTTACCCAAATTATTGTAATATATAAGGGGTAAATGGATCCTAAAAAGATATAGAAGAATTGCACCCAAGAACTCAGAACTTAGAATTGCTCTGCGTTAGAAGTTTTTGTAAATGTTGTACCAGCTATGAAATCAATAAAAGATTTGAGTGGTTTTACCATTTCTGCATACTGAATTTCAAATAGCAGTGCTTCTAAGGACCAAGGGCCAAGTCTAAAGGAGCTACTGTTCGACCTGTAATTGTATCAGTTCAATTTTTGTTTTGTGATTTGATTCTCTTTTATAGTAGTTAAATGAATGCATAAGTGTGTTGATGATTTTATATCATTTGCAAGAGATAGATATTTCCTTAAGCATTAGATGATTGTTGTTCCAATTTCTATTACTGAGATTTGATGCGTGACAATTCCTCATAAGTTCATATGTGTTGTTCATTTCACTTAGTTTACATTTTTTGTTCCTTTCACTTAGTTTACATTTGTTGTTCCTTTCCGTTAAGATATAGTTGTTGTTCCTTTCAATAGAAGTACAATTGTTGTCTCTTTCGATTAGATTACATTCGTTGTTCCTTTCCATATATAGAGTAATTCGCCTTTTTCCTTTCCAGTAATTTGATTCATAATAATAGTCAATTCTGCAAGTCTTTATTTAGATTCAATTATTGCTTTTAAAATGAATTCAATAGATTAATTAGTTCCTTTCCGTTGCACAGCATTAGATTTCAAATCCTAGAATCTTTAATGAATTTTTTAGGAACTTGATTGTTGATAAACTCATATTTGCTTTAACTACATGATTTTAGCCTCTAGAAGCTATCTGCATAGACTTTGCTGATATTCTTGAGATAAAAGATGAATCCCCAGGTTGATAAATTAATGTTAAACTAAGGTTGTTTTTAGACATCTTTAGACCCCAACACCCCCTCAAGATATTATTCAAAAAAAAAGGTCCATACCCTTCTACATAGGTTCATCCATGCATCCATGGAATTATTCAGATTTGGAAAGTACACATCTTGCCTCACATCCTACTTGATCAGGAAATCATATTATATATATATATAAGCATGTTTATGTACATCTACATACATGTATGTGCATCACTTGCACATTTTTACCTCATTCATTCACATTTATGTTAACATCATCCAGTTTTGATGAGATCCTCCAGTCACTTGCATGACTAGTCATCACCAATTAAAATCATAAGCATGTTGCCTCTTTATAAAACAACAACCAACAAAAGGTCACTTTTTCTCATTTCTCTCTTAGCATTTCATATTATCTTTCTCTGAGGAGTTTCACCCTATCCCCAAATTATTATTGAGACAAGGTAATTAGACCCTCCAACATAGGGTCATCCATGCATCCATGGCATTATCCAGTCCAAGAAAGCACACTATTTGCCTTATTGTCCTCTTACTCAGGAATTCATCCCATGCCTTTAGTATAAATATATATTGTACATGTGCACCACTTGTACATCCCCATATTAATCATATACATTCATCAAATTTTACCTTATATCAGTCTTTTCTAATGAGAATTTATAGTTATTCACACGACTAGTCTCATAGACATGATCATATTTATGGTGTCCTCTCTCATGGAAACGCCCAACAAGAATCTGTTCTTACCTATCTACTATAAAATCCTTTCATGATTCAAAAACATAAGCAGGTAATTACAACACTGCCTAAGGAAGCAAGTTAAAAATTCTAGTCTCTCTTCATGCTTCAATTCACTTTTGGTCAATAGACCTTTATCAAGGAAATCCTTTCCTAAATTCGTTCTTTCTGCTATTTGAGTATACCCAACCATATTTGCATGTCCATCATCCACCTATGGATATCAAACTGAACCCTTGGTCACCTAGAAATGCTCCAGCACTTCCTTTACCAGATATTATAGCAGTCTTTCCTTCAACATTACAACCTTATCTTCATAAGGAAATAATAATCATTTATCATCAGCATTTTACTTATGATGGTATAATCATATCATTATTATCCATATGATCTATGACCATACCACATTTTGTATCTAATCAAAGACTATAATAATCCTATTTTCATGTTACTTGTATGTTCAATATTTACCATATGCATTCCATCATATCTGTGTGCACTAAGCATTTTTTTCATTCCCTCGGTGCATATGTATTTCAACTATCTTCCTTTGCATTCATATGCATAGAAAATCCCTTAGGTTAATAGGATTATAATTTTTTTTTAATACAACCATGAGCTCATAACTTGCTCATGTTCATATCATTTACCTCCCTTATGAGGACTATCAGAAGTCCAAAGGACTCCTTTTTATTTTCTTAACTAGGTTATCCCAGTAACAGGTTTTCATTCGTTAAAGATCAAGTAGATTGACCTTACAATTTTACATAAATCCTCTAAACCTGATGAATCACACACACACATATAGTTTATTCTTATATTTAAGCGGTAATTTATATTTCCAAGGGTACTATCAATCCATACCAAATTCCTTTAACCACAAGGAATCTCTCCACAAGGGTCTTAGCCCTTATACAAACAGTAATCACCAATACTTATAGGTAGCATTACAGTCACTAGTTTATCCATACCACCCCTATAATAGGAATCTACCATTTCTACCATTTTTTTGCATTTAGGTCTTACCGTTAATGCATATCAACCTATTCCTACTATTGGCACAGGGGAAGACCCAAGGTTCAACGCTACAATAATGCACCAACAAAACCCTAACTATCAACCCTTTCAGCAACACCTGCAAAGCAGATGAAGTCTCACCCGAGGTAGAGGCAGGGGGGTTGCAGGACTCAAGTGTATACAACCTAGCTAGGACACAGATTTGTAATCACAATACTTAATAGAGCACTTAGTAGTTAGCATTCATTATTCTTTAACCCTTTTATTCACATCGCAGGTAAAAACCCTAATAACAAAACAACGCGGTATTCAACAAGATCTAAGCATATCTTACCATTTAGCACATAGCATCAACAGACCTAACATTCATCCAAGTTATTAAGCACTAAACTACTATATAATATGCATCTAACACACATAAAGATGACAACACTAAGAATCAATCACACAAAATCAATCATAACACAAGATATACGTGGTTCACCCCCAGCATGGGGCTACATCGACCAACACTTCGTCTTCTTTATTATCTTATGTCAATCTCCTTACATGCACAGAGCCTCAAAACCAACTTTGCATAGGACAGGAGATCTGCATGCACCTCGTCAAATCCTCCTTCCTCGATCTTGGCACAGCACAGATCCTTTCTTACAATCACTTGCATTTAGCCCTGCAAGTTCTCAATACACAATATGCACAAAGCTAACTCAATCACATAGATCCAACCACTCACATCACTTTCACTTAGCACAATACAACACTTAGCACCACATACCTATTAGATCTAGTGTGTTTCTTACATCACCTAGATATTTATTTATACATTACAAAAGGGGCCTAAGCATGGGTAAGACCCATGGGCTGACATCCCATACCCATTACATATACCCTAAACCCAAAAATCCCGCAAAAGGGGGTGAGATCCCGCGATCTCTGCTTCGCCTAGAACTTCGCCTTCGACCAGCCTATCAAAGTCCCAAAAATGGTCAAACACGACCAAGGTTCTCCAAAACTTGGTCGAGGGCCAATAGGCCCCCAACACTCACTTGTGAATCCTACCGAGTTACTCTGATCTAGGCAACTCTGTTGTGAAGGCCTTGAGCTTGGCTTGAGTTTCTTCGGCCTGTTGCTTCGCCAGATCCTCCTGCTCAATGAACTCCTAAATAACTTTCTCAATCACCGGTCCTTCCAATTGTTGTTCCACTATGGTGACTACTTTCTCTAGTTGTGCACTTTGTCGCTCAATCTCCTCAAAAAGTGTGCAGGCTTCATCCTGCACTAGTTGTAGCCTTTGGGTCACTTCCATGACTTTACTCTGGATGGCATGGACCTGTTGTTGAATGGTGCATTGTTCCTGGGACCTTTTCATCCTCTCGACTGCTGACAGCAGCTTCAACTGTGCTTTTACTATCGTTGCTTGTTGCTTTGCCTCCTAGAGCTATGACTCCAGTTTCCTTAATTCTGGGTCTTCTTCAAGGCGCTCGTAGGTCTGCGCACTTCGACTCCTTAATTTCTTGCATTCAAAGGCCAATGCCTTGATTCTTTCTACTACACTCTGAGTAGTTTCCTCCCTCTGATCTCGCACTTCCTACGGAGTCCTTGGCACATCTTGTAGTTCCAATTCTGCCACTCTTGCTTGAAGATCTTGAATAGCTTCAGCAAGCTTCTCCACTGTGTCTTATTCTATATGTGTGAGGCCCGGCACACAGTGAAGTGATCTGGTGACTGCCTCCTTGACTCCCATCTTCTCTATGAGCAAATATTCTTTTTCCTTCTGGATCTGTGCTTTATCCTCTGCAAACTTTGCCTGGAGGTCATATTTTTCTTGTTGCGCCACACGACATTGCTCTAGGGATTCTTCTTTTTCTTGCTTTCATGCCTCTTTGTCCTGCTCCTTTTCCTCCTGGACCTGACGAAGGTCAGCCTCGGTCGAGTCTGCTAATTTTCATAGTTGGGCAGGCTCATATCCTACTTCTATGTCCCCTTCTGACAACGGTGCAGTAGACATTGTGCGACTCGAATAAAAATCTTGTTGTACCCCTTTGAGCTCCTCTTCAATCATGTCAAACATTCTCTCATGTTTGGCCTCACTTCGCTGCAAAATTTCCTCTGAGGTATCTGATACAGCGGCAATGATAAGGTCAATGTATTCCACTGTGAGCATAGTGTGGAATGGAGGTTTATTGGCTTTTGACTTCTTCCGCGATGAATGTTTCGTCGAGGAACCCTTTCTTTTATTGCATGTTTCTGTCTTTGTCAAGGGATATTTAGGTTGTGTTACTTCGCCCTGCTTCTGCTTGTATTATTCCCCTTCATCCTCTTCTTTGTCGACTTCATCACCTCCTCCCCCTTTAGGTGAATCTGGTGTATTTTCCTTTGATGCATTGTTCAATTCCTATACATCTTCCTTATTTTTCTTCTTGTTGCTGCTGGGTGCATCATATTCTTCGCGAGTGACCATAGGGCTTCCGATGAGGTTGGGGTCAGATAGTTCTGCCCTATTGGCACAGGGGCAGACCCAAGGTTCAACGCTCAAGAGCGCACCAACAAATCCCTAACTATCGGCCCTTTTGGCAACACCTGTGAAGCAGATGAAGTCTCACCCAAGGTAGAGGCAGGGATGATTGCAAGACTCAAGTGTCTGCAACCTTAGCTGGGATAGAGATCTATGATTATCTTTCTTATAGCGCACTTAGCATCAGTTATTCCTTAGCATCCATTCATTAATATACTTCATAGAAGGCACAGAGAATCGCAGTGAATACTTATACTAAGAATGATTCAGTACTTATCCACAGAAATATAGGTTAGATTCAACATATCAAGCACTAAGCATCTCATATATCAGATCTAATGTTCATTCATTCATCAATAGCACAGAGAATAACTAGATCTACTTAATCACATCAAGCACTTATCCAAGAAAGAGATAAATACATAAGAGTGAAGCACAAAACACTATACACATAGTTACCGTGGTTCACCCCCACCCTGGGGCTACGTCCACAAAGTCTTCTTTATATTATCTTGGTCAAGCAGTTACAGCACAGAGCTCTAATGAACCTTACTTTACACAGGACAGAATATCTGCATAGCTCATTAGATCCTTCTTCCTTTCTCTTCAGCATCAGACTATAACACCCTGCACTTAGCTCTCCGATCTCATGCACAGAGAACTCTAAGATACATCCGATCACACATATCCAACTACTAGCACTAAGCTTTCATTCATACATCACATAGATGTACTACATTACTATCTCCCCTTTATCTTACTATCTACATTGCCTATTTATAGATTACAAAATGGGCCTAAACATGGGTAAACCCATGAGCCGACATCCCTTTCCCGTTACATCAACCCAAAACCCTAAAATGGACCCCAAAATAGGTCTTGCTTCCTTATATCTGCTTTGCGTTGCGCTCCTTCCTTGGCAAGATGTCGCAGTCCCAAAAGTGGTCAAGTATGACCAAGTACTCTTAAACTTGTTCAAGGGCCAACAGGCCCCCAACACTCACCTGTGACTCGTCCCGAGTGACTTAGGTCTGACCAATTCTGCTTCAAAGGCCTCGATCTTGGCTCGAGCGGCATCGACCTGCTGCAGTGCAATAGCCTCTTGTTCAGTAAATTCCTCGATTATTGTGTCATTGAGCAGTCCTTCCAGGCGTTGTTCTGTAGTGATGACACCTTGTTCGAGTTCATCTCCATGGATTTCAAGTTCGGCGAATAGTTGGAATGCCTTCTCTTGGAGTGGTTTCAGTCATTGAGAGACATCCATTAATTTACTTTTCATCATGTGTACTTTCTATTGGGCTATGCGTTGCTCTGTGAACCTCTTCATTCTTTCAACTGGGGTCATGGACTTTAGCTACGCTTGTAGCACATCTACATGTTGCTTTGTTTCATGGAGTTGTGCCTCCAATGTCTACAATTATGGATTCTCTACGAGGGTTTCATAGGTTTGGGTGCTTCTGGTGCTTAGCTGCCTACATTCTGAAGCCAAAGTTTTTAATTGATCGACTACGCTTTGAGCAGTGGCCTCTCTTAGATCTCTTATCTATTGGTGTGTCTCAGGCATGGTACGGAGCTCTAGATCCATGATATGTTGTTGAAGTTGTTTGATTACTTCTTCCAGTTGGGTCACTTGTTGTGGAAGACGATCTTCCATCTTCACTTCTATGATCATCACAGAGCACAGTGCCTTGTGAACTCTTTCTTTTGTTTCAAGTTGCTCTACTAGAAACTGGTCCTTGCTCTGTTGTAAATGGGATTTTCCCTCCTCCCATTTCGCTTGTAAGTCAAGTTTCTCCTGTTCTACCTTTCTCTGTTTCTCTTCATGTGCACTCTGTGCTTGAGCCAAAGCATGGGTGGATTTCACTATGTCTTCTTCAGCTCGTCGAAGGAAATCTTTGACTTTCTCGGCGATCTGGCGTAACTATGTGGGCTCATCGCATGTTCCTGATATTTCCATTGTTAACAACGCCATAGAAACTGCTTGGCTGGACTAAAGTGCCTGTTGTGCTTCTTTGAATTCGCCTGTGATCCAGTGGAATAATTCCTCCTGCTTTGCTTCTTGCTTTTCCATGAGCTCTAATGAAACATCATTCAGCACGATAATTAAGAAGTCAAAATCATCTGGGGTAAGCATAGTCTTAAGCGTGGTCTAGGTGGCCTTAGTTTTCTTTCTAGATGAGGGCCTCGGTGGGGTAATATTCCTTTTCTTGGAGGGATCTGCCTCATCCCTAGGCAAGGTAACCTCGCCTTTTCTCTATTCAACTTCTATGCCCCCTAGTTCTTCATCATCACCTCCCTTCGTAGGTGAGAGTGAAGTAGTCTTCGTGGATGTGATGTGGATATCTTGAACTTCCACATCCTTTTTAGTCTTGCGCGCTCCTAGTGTATCCGGCATAGCTTTAGGGCTATCTACATCAGACATATTTGCGGGGTCTACTACAACAAGGAGGTATGCTGACCATTCCTTGGTAATCTCCTCCAGGTCATCTTCTTTCAGCTTGTAATATGACTAGAGTTATTGTTTGTGCTCGTCTGCGCACGATGTGATGTAGGTGAAGTGATGATCTGCGTTGAAGAGTGTTGGGTGTAATGCGCAGTGTAGACTGAATGGAATTCATCAACTGAATGTAGTACACATCAAAGACGGCATTGGATTGCCACTATTTGTTCATGTCGTTGGAGTACCACAGCGTACAGAACTTCACGGCCATGGGTTCTAAGGGCTTGATCTCTGGAAATGTGGCTCCCTCGGGAAGTTCCCACATGATGAAGGTGATGAGTATGAGAAACCAGCTAAAGTGGAACACATACCCTTGGTCTTGCGCTTGTCTACAGTCAAGCTCTAGCTGATTTATAAGGTATTTCACCCAATTCATTTGTAGTCCCTCCATGCACTTCCCTGCGAGGTCAACAACAAATCCGGTCACCTGTGTAGGTCTATTTTTTCGGACTAACTTGCCTGCGATAAGCTGGAAACCAAAGAGTACTATTGCATTATCAATGTAGGCTACCTTGTAACCTCGCTTGCCTTTCTCTAGATCACCATATGTGTCTTTTATTCGTTGAGTGAGAGCACGATCTGTAGTCTTTCCAGGGTAAAAGTCTTGTGGGTCAGGGCCCTACATGCTTAGCCCAGTGATCTGATTGATCAGAATCGGATCCACGGTGATGTGTCGGTCCAACCATAGGTATCCTCCATGGTAGCAAGACAGCAATAGTCGAACACAGGAATTTACTTCCTGATGCCTCTCGAAATGTGGAATCTTCATTACGTTGAGGAGAGTTGACTATGCAAGGTTATGGATCCATTGTTGCGGTACAATATTGGGGTTCTTTCCTTTTGTAATAGTCAAATACTTGTGTGGGGCTATCATATTGTATACCTTGCGATATCCAAGGTTAAAATAACTGAATTTCAGCGTGGTGAGCTTTTCCTAGTCAGCATGAACTATGCGCACCCCTTTTAGGAGGTACGCGGTGACTATAGCATAGTCGAATTCTCTGGGTACAGAGTCTCAATTCACTAGTCTACTTAGTGGTGGGATATATTTAGGTAGGATTCTTGGGATCATCTTCACAGTGGCAAATTCGTTTCTGAGCTTAGATTATCTTTCCGAAGGCGGTCGGGATGGTCCTGCTTAAGCAGTGGAGGGGGAATATGGAAGTATGCCCGAGGACAATGCTTGTACACCTATAGAAATTCTGTGTTCTGACATGAATATCTCAGCCATTAAATCAATTAGAACTTCTTCAACAATTTTCTCAGCATTGTTGAGCTCGTTCGACATACAAACTTGGGTCAGCTGGTTCGGGTGCAAAAGGAATTCAGAGATGACAGTGAATAGTAAGGCAATGATCTCAGGGTAAGTAAATCTCAGGGTTCATGCTCAGATTCTCAATTAACAAAAAGTATTCTTGGTGCATGGCGCGACAGGTTAAGTAGGCAATCTCAGCAACAGTCTTCTTGCAACAGACATGGGGCCTTCATTAATTTTGTTCTATCCGTTCTGGTGTTATCCAACGGTCTAGTGGTAACCCATAACTACTTTTCGATCCATTCGGAGCGGCGGTCGAATGGGTATATCAGTTCCAATGGCTATATTGCTTCGTCATGGTGAAGTATTCTATGTCATTGTTCTGATATCTCGGCAAAGCTCCAATTCTGGAATTCTTCTTGCTACGAAGTGTCCTCTAGAAACTCTTGTAACTTTATAGTATTAGCCCTTTTCTTTCTTAACTTCCTAGCCTTCTTCCCAATGAGTTTCGTCTCAGTAATTCTTTTACCATTCTGATGTTTATCTTCTATGGTCTTAGTTACTTCGCGTTGTGGAAAATCTTTCTTAGGGTTCCTTGATAATACTTCTTCTGTATCAAAAATAGGTAACTCAATTTTCTGCGGATCCTCAAGTGTTCTCTTATCTTCGACATCGGAGGTACTAATATTAAATATCTGTGATCTTCTCTTTTCTTCTTCAATCAAGTGTGCAATCCTTCTAGTCATAAAGTCTTTTAACTCTTGCTTCTTCTGTTCCAAAACTTTATCTTATTATCTTTGTCTGGCCTATACTCTATCAATCCAGAGTTTTCCTATGAGCATGGTAAACGGGGCGCTATCTTCAACAAATTTAATGATCTCAAAGTCTTCCTCTGTTGAATTTCCATTGACAGTCATAGGTATCCGGGCGAGCCTTCCACATAGGTTTACTAGCTTTCCTCTAAAGAAACTTGTTCCTCCTAGGGAAGGGATCATGGCAGGCTTCCCTATAGCTTCCCAAGTTCTTTCTGGCATAATGTTCACTTGCGCTTCTTCATCAAGAGTAGAGTCAATGTCAAAGTCCCCTATTATTGCTTCGATTTGATCCTTTTCTTTGAATATATCTGATAGCCTAACATGTCGGTGGTCATTCAAGGTATCTTTCATCTGTAGCAATATATTTTCTGATTCTTTCTAAGTTTCTTCTATAATCTTGGTCTCTTGATCTCCCTCGGGGTTTTCTTGTTCCATATTCAACTTCTCAAACCTAGCAATCATTCTAGGGAAATCCAATACTTCATGGTCCATAGCCTTACAATAGAGGAAACTAGGTCTTCTCCCAGGGCATTCTTTAGCAAGATGTCTCAGTCGTCTTCAACTATAACAAAGGGTTAATCCTCTCATCCATTTAGATGTTCCCCAACTCCTTCTGTACTGCGCACCAGGATCATGGTGGCTAGCCTGCAAAAAAAAATTCTAGGATCCTGCATCCACTTGTTAGTCCAAACATTCTTTCGATGCATAGGTATAACATATCTATCACTATACTTATCAGATCTATTCATATCAAGCTTTCTTTCATCTATTAATGCCCTAGTTTTGAAACTAGGACAGAATCTATCAAACATACCTAGATCCATGCTTTAGAAAAAAAAAATTCACTTGTCTTACTTCTGCAGAGCACAAAGCTTCCATATCTAAGACTTTTAACTATTCTTACCTTTATCAAGGCATAGAGCTTACAGATCTTACCCTTTTTTTCACAGATCTGACTTCTTTTCTTTAGATCTAACCTCTCTTTCTTTATATCTGACCTCTTTTCTTGGCACAAAGCTTCACAAGTCAAACAGAACACTATGCACTAGACCAACAGATCTACGCATAGAGCCTATTTCACGAAAAGCTTCTTCTTCTTCAGTTCCCAGCAATCACAGTTTCAGGTCCTGGCAACGGAACCATTTGTTGGCATAGGGGCAAACCCAAGGTTCAACTCTCAAGAGCGCACCAACAAATCCCTAACTACCGACCCTTTTGAAAACACCTATGAAGCAGATGAAGTCCCACCTGAGGTAGAGGTGGGGGTGGTTGCAAGACTCAGATGTCTGCAACCTTAGCTGGGACACAGATCTATGATTATCTTTCTTACAGCGCACTTAGCATCAGTTATTCCTTAGCATCCATTCATTAATATACTTCGTAGAAGGCACAGAGAATCCCAGTGAATACTTATACTAAGAATGATTCAATACTTATCCACAGAAATATAGGTTAGATTCAACAGATCAAGCACTAAGCATCTCAAATATCAGATATAATGTTCATTCATTCATCAACAACATAGAGAATAATTAGATCTACTTAATCACATCAAGCACTTAGCCAAGAAAGAGATAAATACATAAGAGTGAAGCACAAAACACTATACACACAGTTACCATGGTTCACCCCCACCCTGGGGCTACGTCCACAAAGTCTTCTTTATATTATCTTGGTCAAGAAGTTACAGCACAAATCTCTAATGACCCTTACTTTGCACGGGACAAAAGATCTGGGCAGCTCACTAGATCCTTCTTCCTTGCTCTTTAGCATCAGACTATAACAAACTACACTTAGCTCTCTGATCTCATGCATAGAGAACTCTAAGATACATCTAATCACATAGATCCAACTACTAGCACTAAGCTTTCATTCATACATCACATAGATGTACTATATTACTATCTCCCCTTTATCTTATTATCTACATTGCCTATTTATAGATTACAAAATGGGCCTAAATGTGGGTAAACCCACGGGCTGACATTCCTTTCCCGTTACATCAACCCAAAACCCTAAAATGGACCCCAAAATAGGTCTTGCTTCCTTATTTTTTGCTTCGTGTTGCGCTCCTTTCTTGGCAAGTTGTCGCAGTCCCAAAAGTGATCAAGTATGACCAAGTACTCTTAAACTTGGATGTTTCTGTCTTTGTCAAGGGATATTTAGGTTGTGTTACTTCGCCCTGCTTCTGCTTGTCTTCTTCCCCTTCATCCTCTTCTTTGTCGACTTCATCACCTCCTCCCCCTTCAGGTGAATCTGGTGTAGTTTCCTTTGACGCGTTGCTCAATTCCTATACATATTCCTTCTTTTTCTCCCTGTTTTGTTGGGTGCATCATATTCTTTGCGAGTGACCATAGGGCTTCCGATGAGGTCGAGGTCGAATAGTTCTGCCTGGTCAACTGGTACAAGGAATTTTCCAGGGCATTCCTTTGTTATTTCTTCCATGTCCTCCTCTGTGAGTGTGTAGTACGGCTGGAGCTCTTCCTTATGTTCGTCTCTCCGCGTAGTGACATATATGAAATACATATCTGTGTGAAACTTCGCGAATGGACTGAACCGATGCAGTGTATTCGGCATCATGTGAGGGAAATATTCAATGGCCCTCTTCAGATGCAGATAATAGGTATGGAACACCATGTTTGACTGCCATTTCTTTTCAATGTTGTTGGAGTACCATAGCGTAGTGAACTTCGCAGCTAGTGGTTCGGACGGCTCAATTTCAGGGAAGGTCACTCCTTCCAGCATCTCCCAAGAAATGAAGGCAATGAGAATTGACACAGTAGAGACACGACCTCCACCTCGTCATGCTCCTGCTCACAGGATCGATCTCAATCATTCATGAGCCGAATTAGCTCTTGCGATTCCCCGGCTAGAATATCGGTTGAAAACCTGATCCACGGGTCCTTATTTCATCCACACGGCTTTTCCGCACTTAACTGTGATCTTCCCCGACTCAATTTTGGGTTTCGTAGTTTCCTCTTTTCTGATGTCGAGAGTCCCTGTCCTCTCGAACTCCTGAACTCTGATTCGCCAATGCACTCTTTTTAGCCTTAGCCCCTCCTGGATATGCTCTGGTCCATGCGACCTCCTCTTATATGATCGTAGTCATATTCCTTGTCAGGATTCGAGGTTTCGCGATCATCGATGTCACAAACCTCTATCCCCACGATCTCCTGATCACTGATGAGTAAATTCACCGTCGCGCCTTTTACGTGTTAGCCCTCCTGGCTATACCCCTGGCTCATATGACCGCTTTCCATAAGACCACAGCCTTATATTCCTTCGGGAGTTCGGGCTTCCCAATGCCAAATTGCATGGATGCTTTGTCCACGGGATCCTCGATTCTCCTATTCCCGATACACTTTGACTTCCACTAGCCTCCAGGCTAGACTCGTGGTCCACGCAACCTCCCTTTCATATGACCGCAGTCATACCACCTATCGGGACTTCGGGGTTTCAAATGATGAAATGAATTTTCCCACGGGACTACCGATCCCTCGAATCTCGATTCTCCGATATGTTGACAGCTGGCCCCTCGATGGCGCTTTCCTCCTTCTTGTCGGGGTTTTGGACTTCGTGATTCTGAATTGCAAGGACTTCGTGTCCACGGGATTCCCGATATCTCGATCTCCGATCTCTCCGATGTGGCTCTCCTATCGGTACCTTTTCCTGGAGCCCTTCCTATCGGTACCTTTTCCTGGAGCCCTCGATCACTGCCATGCGTCCTCTCCAGATGGACGGCTCTGATCACTTCTCGTGATTTCGCGGTTCCAAATGTCTCGGACGCCTCATCTCCAGGACTCGCAAAATGTCGATCTTTGATGCACCGATTTGACCCTCTATCAGGACTTTCCCCGATAATCTGGATATCCGCCACATGTCCCCAACTGATGGACTGCCCAAATCTTTCCTGCTATTTTGAGACTTGAAGTGTCCTGACTTCCTCGACCTCAAGACCTCCAATATCCCGAGCGTCGATATCCCGATGACAGCTCTCATCGGGACTTTCACCTCGGCTATTCCCGATGGTAAACCTTGTGCAACTCCTGTCCGATCCGATGGCTGACGGGTAACTGGACCAAGATCCAATGATCTAGATCCATTCTTCCTGCACGCTCCTCCTACTTCCTCCTGGACATGGAAATCAACGGTTTGGATCTCTTCCTCAGCTGATCCGACAGTTGTTGTTACTTCCTCCTGAGCTTGCGCACTTTCTTCCGATGCTTGGAAGAATTACAAGTTTCCAAAGGCCTCGACCTTTGGCTTCTTTCTCCTCTACGAGCTCCATGAATTTGAGTCCTCGCCTCCGTTCTCCACAACGTTGTTCTTCCTGAGATTTTACTTACGAATCCCCAAGGGATTCTTGGACTTCTGCGCCTCTGCAGAGTCTTCACGCATGCACTGTGTTATATCCCTTGAACTTCTCAACCACTCATACCCCTAAGGGATTTTGTATTTATTCCCTTCTCCCTCAGATGGAGAATGTAATGCCCTCCTGGCTCTCTATTTGCTCAAGAAACCTCTTGTTGAGCCTATCAGGGTGTTCAGCAACCCTGTGAAGATCCCTTAGTGGATTCTTCCTCAAATTACAGAACTCAAAGAGTTCCCTTCTCCTATGTCTGTCTGCACACTTACTCGATGCCCACCTGGTAGAGTATCCTCTCCTTTCACTCGCTCAATGCCCACCTGGCAGATCTCTCAGAATCCTCAGTGATTCTGTTTCTTCTTGAACTCACAGCAGAGTTCTATCTTTGTGCACTCCTTGCACTGGCTCAATGCCCACTTGGAAGAGCTTCACATAACTCCTCAGAGCTTCTGTCTGCAACTGTGTCTCTCCTACACAACCTTACCTCCAAGGTGTTCAGCAACCTTGAGGTCTTTCTCCTGAGTTGTTGACTCCAGTTCTTGTGTCGCAGCACGTCTTCGTCTGAACCCGCAGTATTCAGAAATGCATCCTCTGTGCATGACTATCAGAACCCGCAGCGTTCTGTCACACCCTCCTGGTGTGAAGCCTCAAAGACCTTCAACTAAAATCAAGAACTCCTGCAAAATCACACCTACATCATACATGTACACCATACAATGGAACACACACAGACATTCACATAACACAGAAATACATGCAGGAAAAACTGCTATGTTTGTATTAAAATGGAAAATGCTTGTTTGTACAAGGGTGTTCCTGAGCACGGCCTGTAACAAGGTCTCGGCTCTTCTCTTCTGCTCTCCACTCGTAGATCCTCTCTCTATTCTATGTCGACTCTCTCTCAGATGAGATCTGAAATATCTTTTACCTGAGGGGGCTCTTCAAGCTCTTCCCTCCAATCTACCTACCCTATTCAATTGCATTGAATGGGTTGTCTAGTCCGCTATCGGATCTAGATCTCAGCCTTACAAACATTTAAAGCACGTCCTATATACAGCCTGCGCAAAGGCATGACTCCACAGCTCAATAGATTAAACATTAAATTACATTCAATTCATATTTTAAATGAGGCTGCGCCTCTCTTCAGCTTTGAATGCACGCGCTCGACATGGCTGGCTGGCTGGCTGGCTAATGTGGAGAGATGCTCCTGCATCATACTCCTCAGCTGAAAAATTCATGAGCTCCTGCTCATGAGCTTCCCATCTCATTTGTTGAAATCCTCTTGGATCCCAAATCATTCTCTAGAGTTATTCATCTGCTCCATCTCCTTGCGGCTGTTGCTGCTTCTTTTCTGCTCAGCTACTCCTCGCTGGCAGTTTTTGTTGACCTCAACATCAGCCTTGTGATGTCTTCTATCACTTTGTCTAGATGCTCCAGTGGCTGGCCCTGTTTTTGCAGTCTCCCCAGCTGCAAAAATTTTTGTCTCATGGGCAGATCACCATGATCTCCCATACTTTCTTCCTCAGCTTCCAACTTCACCTGTTGGATGTGCACGCTCTGCACTTTCACCCTCTTTTCCAGGGCTTCAATTTGTCTCCACAGATTAGAAAAAAAAAAGTTGTTTTCCCCTTCTTATTCTGCTGCAAACTCCAAGGTTGTAGTCCTTTCAGTATCCTCGATAAAAATACTAAGCCATTCCTCAGAATGCTCATCATCCTCTTCTGCTTCTTCTGTTGTTAGCTTCAGTGCTACAGCTTCTTTTCTTTCGGCTTCCTGGATGAAAGCGTTGAGACATTCCTCCGAATGCTCATTTTGTTTTTCGTCTGCTTGGGCAGCTTCCAAAGTCTTCTCCAATCTTTCTCCCCTGACAGTCACAGCTGACTGTTCTTCCATTGTTGTTGCATCCTCTACAACACAGACTTATACCTCCTCTCGAGCAA
>SNQJ01S0026495.1:74184-89641 GCA_010110895.2 Picea sitchensis | reverse complement strand
TCCGCTGCTCTCCTAGCAGACTATGAGATCAACCGATCCCATATTCATCAGCAACCCTTGCTGAATTGAACTCACCTCTGAGTCCATGAGACTTTTAGATAGTCTCGAATTCTCATCTCTGCCCACCTGGAAATCTGAGATGCTTCCGCTGCCCTCTTGGGAGATTATGAGATACCGCAGTGACCTCGTATCATTGCCCAGCTAGCAATGTGAAATTCCTCGGCTGTCCTCCTGACAGTCTCTGAGATCCTCAGCTGATCTCAGCTCCTTGCCCACCTAGAAAACTGGAATTTCCTCTCTGCCCTCCTGGTAGTTCTTGAGATATTTGGTTGATCCCAATTCATTTTCTCCATCACTGAGACCTCTCTGAGTCTCTGGTTCACACCTCTGAACCATTTCTCCTTCTGGTCCATTGAGGTTCTCAGCATACCTCAACCATCCTTTTAACAGCCTACACTGTCTTCTGACCATCAACTCCTTGACTGGCCATTTTGATTTTGCCTTCCTCATGGGCCATTCATATACCCATCTTGGCTTTGCTTTCTGTCGCATCCGCAGTTCGAGCTTTTCTATGTCTTCCCTTAATTCATAGAGCTCTTTATCCATTTCTGCAAGCTTTTCTGCCTTGCTCTTCCTCCCAGCATGCCTATGTCCTTCAGTAGTCATGGTGTTGTCTCTGTTTTCTCTCCTAGCAAACCTGTCACTGTCACTCCGCACTAAGAGTGTTTCCAGCTTCATCCTACAGTCCTCCTGACTACTTACTTGATTGCTGCCTACCTGCAAACAATCACCACAGAGTCTCCAACGCTCTGTCTTCCTTTACCTTCTCCCTCTGCTTGAAATATACAAATAGAGTCCTAGGCATTGATGCCACTTGATGTGTATCAAAGTGCTCTTTACCTCTTATGCCTCCCTCGTCTAAAATATACAGACAAGAATCAGGCTCTGATACCACTTGATGCGTATCAGAGTGCTCTTTACCTCCTTCTGCCTCCTCCTGCCTGAAATATACAAGCAAGAATCAGGCTCTGATACCACTTGACGCAGTAGAGACACGACCTCCACCTTGTCGCGTTCCTGCTCACAGGATCGATCTCATTCATTCATGAGCCGAATTATCTCTTGCGATTCCCCGGCTGGAATCTTGGTGTAAAACCCGATCCACAAGTCCTTATTTCATCCACATGGCTTTTTCACACTTAACCGTGATCTTCCCCGACTCAATTTCGGGTTTCGGAGTTTCTTCTTTTCTGATGTCGAGAGTCCATGTCCTCTTGAACTCCCGAACTCTGATTCGTCGATGCGCTCTTTTCAGCCTTAGCCCCTCCTGGCTATGCTCTGGTCCATGCGACCTCCTCTTATATGACCGCAGTCATATTCCTTGTCGGGATTCGGGGTTTCACGATCCTCGATGTCACGAACCTCTGTCCCCACGATCTCTCGATCACCGATGAGTAAATTCACCATCGTGCCTTTTACGTGTTAGCCCTCCTGGCTATACCCCTGGCTCATATGACTTCTTTCCATAAGACCGTAGCCTTATATTCCTTTGGGAATTCGGTATTCCCAATGCCAAATTGCATGGACGCTTTTTCCACGGGATCCCCGATTCTTCGATTCCCAATACGCTTTAACTTCCGCTATCCTCCGGGCTAGACTCGTGGTCCACGCGACCTCCCTTTCATATGACCATAGTCATACCACCTATCGGGAATTCGGGGTTTCAAATGTTGAAATGCATTTTCCCACAGGACTACCGATCCCTCGAATCTCGATTCTCCGATATGTTGATAGCTAGCCGCTCGATGGCGCTTTCCTCCTTCTTGTCAGGGTTTTGGACTTCGCTATTCCGAATTGCAAGGACTTCGTGTCCACGGGATTCCCGATATCCTGATCCCCGATCTCTCCGATGTGGCTCTCCTATCGGTACCTTTTCCTAGAGGCCTCGATCACTGCCATGCGTCCTCTCCATATGGATGGCTCTAATCGCCTCTCACGATTTCGTGGTTCCAAATGTCCCGGACGCCTCGTCTCCAGGACTTGCGAAATGCCGATCTCCGATGCACCAATTTGACCCTCTATCGGGACTTTCCCCGATAATCTGGATCTCTGCCACGTGTCCCCAATTGATGGATGGCCCAAATCTTTCTCGCTATTTCGAGACTTGAAGTGTCCCAACTTCCTCGACCTCAGGACCTCCGATATCCCGAGCGCCGATATCCCGATGACAGCTCTTGTCGGGACTTTCACCTCGGCTATTCCCGATGGTAAACCTCGTGCAGCTCCTATCCGATCCGACGGCTGGCGGGTAATTGGACCAAGATCCAACGATCTAGATCCATTCTTCCTACGTGCTCCTCCTGCTTCCTCCTGGACGTGGAAATCAACAGTCTGAATCTCTTCCTCAGTTGATCTGACGGCTGTTGTTACTTCCTCCTGAGCTTGCGCACTTTCTTCCGATGTTTGGAAGAATTCCAAGTTTCCAAAGGCCTCGACCTTTGCCTTCTTTCTCCTCTATGAGCTATACGAATTTGAGT
Organism: Picea sitchensis; assembly: GCA_010110895.2. Lineage (NCBI taxonomy): Eukaryota > Viridiplantae > Streptophyta > Pinopsida > Pinales > Pinaceae > Picea > Picea sitchensis. The sequence goes on along the minus strand of SNQJ01S0026495.1, from coordinate 87,104 downwards.
CCTCGCCTGCGTTCTCCATGACGTTGTTCTTCCTGATCCTTTACTTACGGATCCCCAAGGGATTCTTGGACTTCTGCGCCTCTGCAGAGTCTTCACGCATGCACTGTGCTATCTCCCCTAAAATTCTCAACCACTCAGACCCCTAAGGAATTTTGTCTTTCTTCCCTTCTCCCTCAGATGGAGAATGTAATTCCCTCCTGGCTCTTTATTTTCTCAAGCAACCTCTTGCTGAGCCTATCAGGGTGTTCAGCAACCCTGTGAAGATCCCTCAGTGGATTCTTCCTCAAATTACAGAACTCAAAGAGTTCCCTTCTCCTGTGTTTGTCTGCACACTTACTTGATGCCCACCTGGCAGAGTATCCTCTCCTTTCACTCGCTCAATGCCCACTTGGCAGAGCTCTCAGAATCCTCAGTGATTTTGTTTCTTCTTGAACTCACAGCAGAGTTCTATCTTTGTGCACTCCTTGCACTGGCTAAATGCCCACTTGGTAGAGCTTCACAGAACTCTTCATAGCTTCTGTCTGCAACTGTGTCTCTCCTACACAGCCTTACCTCCAAGGTGTTCAACAACCTTGAGGTCTTTCTCCTGAGTTGTTGACTCCAGTTCTTGTGCCGTGACACGTCTTCGTCTGAACCCGCAGTATTCAGAAATGCAGCCTCTGTGCATGGCTATCAGAACCCACAGCATTCTGTCACACCCTCCTGGTGTGAAGCCTCAAAGACCTTCAACTAAAATCAAGAACTCCTGCAAATGCACACCTACAGCATACATCTACAGCATACAATGGAACACACACAGACATCCACATAACACAGAAATACATGCAGGAAAAACTGCTCTGTTTGTATTAAAATGGAAAATGCCTGTTTGTACAAGGGTGTTCCTGAGCACGACCTGTAACAAGGTCTCGGCTCTTCTCTTCTGCTCGCCACTCGCAGATCCTCTCTCTATTCTATGTTGACTCTCTCTCAGATGAGATATGAAATCTCTTTTACCTGAGGGGGCTCTTCGAGCTCTTCCCTCCAATCTACCTACCCTATTCAATTGCATTGAATGGGTTGTCTAGTCCGCTATCAAATCTAGATCTCAGCCTTACAAACATTTAAGGCTCGTCCTATCTACAGCCTGCGCAAAGGAATGGCTCCACATCTCAATAGCTTAAACATTAAATTACATTCAATTCAGATTTTAAATGAGGTTGGGCCTCTCTTCAGCTTTGAGTGCACACGCTCGCCGTTGCTCGCTGGCTAGCTGGCTGACGTGGAGAGATGCTTCTGCATCATACTCCTCAGCTGCAAAATTCATGAGCTCCTACTCATGAGCTTCCAATCTCAGCTTTTTAAATCCTTCTGGATCCCCAATCATTCTTTGGAGTTGTTCATCTGCTCCGTCTCCTTGCGGTTGTTGCTGCTTCTGCGCTGTTGTTGCTTCTTTTCTGCTCAGCTGCTCCTCGCTGGCAGTTTCTGTTGACCTCAACATCAGCCTTTTGATGTCTTCTATCACTTCGTCCAGCTGCTCCAGTGGCTGGACCTATTTTTGCAGTCTCCCCAGCTACAAAAAATTTCGTCTCATGGGCAGATCACCATGATCTCCCATGCTTTCTTCCTCATCTTCCAACTTCACCTATTGGACGTGCATGCTCTGCACTTTCACCCTCTTTTCTAGGGCTTCAACTTGTCTCCACATATTAGCAAAACAAATGTTGTCTGCCCCTTCTTATTCTGCTACAAACTCCCAAGTTGCAGTCCTTTCAGTCTCCTGGATGAAAATAATAAGCCATTCCTCAAAATGCTCATCATCCTCTTCTTCTTCTTCTGCTATCAGCTTCAGTGCTACAGCTTCTTTTCTTTCGGCTTCCTGGCTGAAAGCATTGAGACATTCCTCTGAATGCTCATTTTGTTTTTCGTCTTCTTGGGCAGCTTCCAAAGTCTTCTCCAATCTTTCTCCATTGACAGTCACAGCTAACTATTCTTCCGTTGTTGTTGCATCCTCTGCAACACAGACTTCTGCCTCCTCTCGAGAAAATGGTAGGAATATTCCAATTCCCCCAATCATCATAAGGCTCCTCAGATTGTCCTTTCGGATGGTGCAAGTTTTTAACTTGTCATCATATTCATTCACATGGCTTGGAAAACCACATGAATCTTCCTCCTCTGTCAGTTGCACCTGCTGATCCAAACTCATCTCTGAGTTTATGAGACCCTCAGACAGTCTCATCTGCAAATTGGAATTTCCTCTCTTCCCTCCTGGCAGTTCTTGAGATCTTTGGTTGATCCCAATTCATTTTCTCCATCACTGAGACCTCTCCCAGTCTCTGGTTCACACATCTGAACCATTTCTCCTTCTGGTCCATTGAGGTTCTCACCATACCTGAACCATCCTTTTAACAGCCTACGCTATCTTCTGACCATCAACTCCTTGACTGGCCATTTTGATTTTGCCTTCCTCATGGGCCATTCATATACCCATCTCGGCTTTACTTTCTTCCGCATCCGCAGTTCGAGATTTTCTATGTCTGCCCTTATTTCATAGAGCTCTTTATCCATTTTTGCAAGCTTTTCTGCCTTGCTCTTCCTCCCAACATGCCTATGGCCTTCCGTAGTCATGGCGATGTCTCTGTCTGCTCTCCTAGCAAACTTGTCGCTGTCACTCCGCACTAAGAGTGTTTCCATCTTCATCCTAAAATCCTCCTGACTGCTTACTTGATTGCTTCCTACCTGCAAACAATCACCACAGAGTCTCCAGCGCTCTGTCTTCCTTTACCTTCTCCCTCTGCTTGAAATATACAAACATATTCCTAGGCTCTGATGCCACTTGATGTGTATCATAGTGCTCTTTACCTCTTATGCCTCCCTCGTCTGAAATATACAGACAATAATCAGGCTCTGATACCACTTGACGCATATCAGAGTGCTCTTTACCTCCTTCTGCCTCCTCTTGCCTGAAATATACAAACAAGAATCAGGCTCTGATACCACTTGACGCAGTAGAGACACAACCTCCACCTCGTCGCGCTCCTGCTCACAAGATCGATCTCATTCATTCATGAGCCGAATTAGATCTTGCGATTCCCCGGCTGGAATCTAGGTTGAAAACCCGATCCACAGGTCCTTATTTCATCCACACGACTTTTCCACACTTAACCGTGATCTTCCCCGACTCAATTTCGGGTTTCAGAGTTTCTTCTTTTTTGATGTCGAGAGTCCCTGTCCTCTCGAACTCCTGAGCTTCGATTTGTCGATGCGCTCTTTTCATCCTTAGCCCCTTTTGTCTATGCTCTGGTCCATGCAACCTCCTCTTATATGACCGCAGTCATATTCCTTGTCGGGATTCGGGGTTTTGCGATCCTCGATGTCACGAACCTCTGTCCCCGCGATCTCCCAATCACCGATGAGTAAATTCATCGTCGTGCCTTTTACGCGTTAGCCCTCCTGGCTATACCCCTGGCTCATATGACCACTTTCCATAAGACCACAGCCTTATATTCCTTCGGGAATTCGGGCTTCCCAATGCCAAATTGCATGGACGCTTTTTCCATGGGATCCCCGATTCCCGATATGGTTTAAATTTCTAGCCTTCGGGCTAGAGTCATGGTCCACGCAACCTCCCTTTCATATGACTGCAGTCATACCACCTATCGAGACTTTAGGGTTTCAAATGCTGAAATGCATTTGCCCACGGGACTACCGATCCCTTGAATCCTGGTTCTTCGATATGTTGACAGCTAGCCCCTCGATGGCGCTTTCCTCCTTCTTGTCGGGGTTTCGGACTTCGTGATTCTGAATTGCAAGGACTTCGTGTCCACGGGATTCTCGATATCCCGATCCTCGATCTCTCCGATGTGGATCTCCTATCGGTACCTTTTCCTAGAGGCCTCGATCACTGCCACGCGTCCTCTCCAGATGGATGGATCTGATCGCCTCTCGTGATTTCGCGGTTCCAAATGTCCCGGACGCCTCGTCTCCAGGACTCACGAAATGCCGATCTCTGATGCGTCGATTTGACCCTCTATCGGGACTTTCCCCGATAATCTGGATCTCCGCCACATCTCCCTAACTGATGGACAGCCCAAATCTTTCCCGCTATTTCGAGACTTGAAGTGTCTCGACTTCCTCGACCTCAAGACCTTCGATATCCCGAGCGTCAATATCTCGATGACAACTCTCGTCGGGACTTTCACCTCGGCTATTCCCGATGGTAAACCTCATGCAGCTCTTATCCGATCCGATGGCTGACGGGTAATTGGACCAAGATCCAACGATCTAGATTTGTTCTTCCTGCGCGCTCCTCCTACTTCCTCCTGGATGTGGAAATCAACGGTCTGGATCTCTTCCTCAGCTGATCTGACGGTTGTTGTTACTTCCTCCTGAGTTTGCGCACTTTCTTCCGATGCTTGGAAGAATTCCAAGTTTCCAAAGGCCTCGACCTTTGCCTTCTTTCTCCTATGCGAGCTCCACGAATTTGAGTCATAGCCTGCATTCTCCACGACGTTGTTCTTCCTGAGATTTTACTTCTGAATCCCCAAGGGATTCTTTGACTTATGTGCCTCTGCAGAGTCTTCGCGCACACACTGTTCTATCTCTCCTGAACTTCTCAACCACTCAGACCGCTAAGGGATTTTTTCTTTCTTCCCTTCTCCCTCAAATGGAGAATGTAATGCCCTCCTGGCTCTCTATTTGCTCAAGCAACCTCTTGCTGAGCCTATCAGGGTGTTCAACAACCCTGTGAAGATCCCTCAGTGGATTCTTCCTCAAATTACAGAACTCAAAGAGTTCCCTTCTCCTATGTATGTCTGCACACTTACTTGATGCCCACCTGGCAGAGTATCCTCTCCTTTCACTCGCTCAATGCCCACCTGGCAGAGCTCTCAGAATCCTCAGTGATTCTGTTTCTTCTTGAACTCACAGCAGAATTCTATATTTGTGCACTCCTTGCACTGGCTCAATGCCCACTTGGCAGAGCTTCACAGAACTCCTCAGAGCTTATGTCTGCAACTGTGTCTCTCCTACACAGCCTTACCTCCAAGGTGTTCAACAACCTTGAGGTCTTTCTCCTGAGTTGTTGACTCCAGTTCTTGTGCCGCAGCACGTCTTCATATGAACCCGCAGTATTCAGAAATGCAGCCTCTGTGCACGGCTATCAAAACCCGCAACATTCTATCACAGCCTCCTGGTGTGAAGCCTCAAAGAACTTCAACTGAAATCAAGAACTCCTGCAAATGCACACCTACAGCATACATCTACAGCATACAATGGAACACACACAGGCATCCACATAACACAGAAATACATGCAGGAAAAACTGCTCTGTTTGTATTAAAATGGCAAATGCCCATTTGTACAAGGGTGTTCCTAAGCACGGATTGTAACAAGGTCTCAGCTCTTCTCTTCTACTCTCCACTCGCAGATCCTCTCTCTATTCTATCCCGACTCTCTCTCAGATGAGATCCGAAATCTCTTTTACCTGAGGGGGCTCTTCGAGCTCTTCCCTCCAATCTACCTACCCTATTCAATTGTACTGAATGGGCTGTCTAGTCCACTATCGGATCTATATCTCAGCCTTACAAACATTTAAGACCTGTCCTATCTACAGCCTGCGCAAAGGCACGGCTCCACAGCTCAACAGCTTAAACATTAAATTACATTCAATTCATATTTTAAATGAGGTTGTGCCTCTCTTCAGCTTTGAATGCACGCGCTTGACGTGGCTGGCTGGCTAGCTGGCTGACGTGGAGAGATGCTCCTGCATCAAGAATCAGCAGCCAACTGAAATGAAGCTCATAGCCCTGATCCTGAGCTTTGCGGTAGTCTTTCTCTAATTAGTTGATGAGGTAGCTCACCTAGTTCATTTGCATCCCTTCGACGCATTTTCCTGCAAGGTCGACGACAAACCCCGTGACCTGTGTTGGCCTATTCTTCCTAATGAACTTACCAGCAATCAACTGGAAAGCTAGGCACACTGTGCCATTCTAGATGGAGGCTACCTTATAGCCCTGCTTCCCTTTCTCCACATCACCATAGGTGTCTTTTATTGTTTGTGCCAGGGCGCGATCTGCAGTCTTCCATGGGTAAAAGTCATGTGGGTCTGGTCCTTGCATGATCAATCCAGTGATTCAGTGGATCAGTGTCAGATATACTATGATATGTTTTTCCAACCATAGGTAACTGCCATGGAAGCATGACAGTAGGAGTTCAACGCACGTGTTAACCTCCTAATGTTTTTCGAAGTGTGGTAACTTCATTACATTGAGGATGGTCAATCTTGTGATGGTCATGGTCCACGTATGGGGGATTATCTTCGACTTCTTCCCCATCATCTTGGTCAAATACTTGTGTGGTGTGATCATTCCATAGTTTTTGCAATCTCCCAAGTTGAAGTCATTGATCTTAAGCGTCAGAATCCTCTCCAACTGTGGTCCTACTGCGTGTATCCCCTTTGGGAGGTACGCAGTGATCAATGTGTAGTCAAAGTCCCTCAGGACACTATCATGACTAACCACACCAGCCAGAGGTGAGATATAGTCAGGCAGGATTGATGGAATGAGCTTCGCATTCGCCAAGTCATCACGATGTTTGGTTTGTTTGTCTGTCATAGTTCGAGAGGGCCCATATCGACATGCATTCGATGGGGATGATTTCACTCCTCTTGTTGACGAAGCTTGTGATCCTATGGACATTACCTTCTTAGCCATGAGGTCTATGAGAATATATTCGACAGATTTCTCTTCTATGCTAAAGTCACCCGACATACACACTCGAGATCTGATATCTCGGGTCAGTGAACAAATAATCAAGGTATTAGAACGGATTGCGAGGTCTCAATAAGCATTGCGTGAAAGAAACTAGTTCTCTATAGGCTCGGATAATCATAATTGGAAAAAGTGTCCATGGTAATACATTCAACGGGTTAAATAGATAACACCGTAATGGATTCTTCCAATAGGTAGGAATTCCTCAATCAATGCAATTCCATCTGTTATGGCGCGGTCCCAACGGTCCAATGGTGAACATTCTGGCAATAGTTGTGTTTCTAGTCATTCGGGAGCATTGTTCTAATGGTTGGGACGCCTCCAACGGCCATATTGCTTCACCGTGGTGAAGTTCCAGTCGGTGTTGTTTTTCTATTCCGATGAGGTTCAAGTTTTGCAAGCCTTCCTTCTGCAAAGTCCTCTCTGGAACCTCTTGCGATTTTTCTAGCTCTGATTTCTTCTTACTGAGCTTTCTAGCTTTCTTTCCTATGATCTGCGTCTCTGGATTCCTCTTTCCATTATTTTTCTTATCTCCTTTTGGCATATTAACTTCACACTATTGAGGGTCTTTCATAGGGTTTGAGGTTAATACTTCTTCTCTTATTGTTTCTGGAGTATATTCTCTACTCTCCTGTATGGATAAGTTCTCTAAGTCTTCCTTCATTCTTTAAACTTCAACAGCTAGGTATCTGGCCCTCAGTTGCTTTGAATTGTCCTCGTGTTCTTATACTAAGCACGATATTGTCCTAGCCATGAAATCCCTTAATTCTTGATTTTCTATTCTAGAGCTTCCTCCTCTTCTTTCCTTCAAATCTGATCTTTCTCAATCCAAGTCTTTCCTAGAAAAAGTGCAAGGGGGTCGATGTTCTCAACAAACTTAATGACCTTGAATTCTTCTTCTGTCGATGCTCCATGAGAAATAATAGGTACATGGGTAATTATTCCACATAGGTTTATCATCTTTCCTTTAAACAATCTCGTTCCTCCCAATGAAGGAATCATAGCAGTCTTTCCTAAGATTTCCCAAGTACTTTTTGTCATAATGTTCACCTACGTTTTTGCATCCAATACACAGTGTATGTCGAAGTCTCCTATTCTTGCTTCTATGCACTCTTTCTCTTTTAAGATCTCTGATAAACCGGTATCTATGTGATCATTCAGTGTTTCTTTCATCTGCAATAATATAGCCTCTGATTCTTTCTGGTTTTTTATCATATTCTTAGTCTCTTGGCCTTCCTCGAGGTTTTCTTGTCTCATATTCATCTTTTCAACTTTAGCAATCATTCTAGGGAAATCCAAAACTTCATGTTCAGTAGATTTACAACAAAGGAAAATATGACTTCTACCAGGGCATTCCTTAGCAAGATGTCCTAGACTTCTACAGCTATAACAAAGAGTCAATCCTCTCTTTCTCTTAAACGATCCCCAACCTTTCCTGTACTGTGCACTGGGATCACAGTGATGGACCTACAAAAAATTCTTTCTAGGGTCCTGCATCCACTTGTTAGTCCAAAAATTCTTTCTATGCATAGGAATAACATATCTTTCACTATTTCTATCAGATCTATTCATATCATATCTTTTTTCTTCTAGTTGTGCCCTAGTTTTCAAACTAGGACAAAATTTATCAAATATACCTAGATCCATTCTTTTGAAACAAAAATTTCCACTTATCTTAACTTTATCAGAGCACAAAGATTTAAGATCTTACCTCTTTTCTTCAGATCAGACTTCTCTTATTAGCACAGAGCTTCACAAGTCAAGTAGAGTACTGTGTACTAAAGCAACAGATCTACGCACAGAGATTTCTCTTTTCTTCAATTCCCAGCAATCACAGTTTCAGCCCCGGCAATGGAACCATTTGTTGGCACAAGGGAAGACCCAGGGTTCAACGCTACAAAAACGCACGAACAAAACCCTAACTACCAGCCCTTTCGACAACACCTGCGAAGCAGATGAAGTCTCACCCGAGGTAGAGGCGGGGGGGGTTGTAGGAGTCAAGTTTCTACAACCTAGTTGGGACAGAGATATGTGATCACAATAGTTAATAGAGCAGTTAGGAGTTAGCATTCATTATTCTTTAACCCTTTTATTCACATCGCAGGTAAAAACCCTAATAACATAACAGCGCAATATTCAACAAGATCTAAGCATAATTGACCATTTAGCACATAACATCAACAGATCTAGCATTCATCCAATTTATTAAGCACTAAGATACTATATCAGATGCATCTAACACACATAAAGATGATAGCGATAAGCATAAATCACATCAATCACACAAAATTAATCTTTACAAAGGATATATGTGGTTCACCCCCATCGTAGGGATACATCCACCAACTCTTCATATTCTTTATTATCTTATGTCAATCTCCTTACATGCATAGAGCCTCAAAACCAACTCCGCATAGGACAGGAGATCTGTGCGCACCTCGTCAGATCCTCCTTCCCTGAGCTTGGCACAAAACAGAATCTTTCTTACAATCACTTTCACTTAGCCTTGCAAGTTCTCAATACACAATATGCACAGAGCTAACTCAATCACATAGATCCAACCGCTTACATCACTTGCACTTAGCACAATACAACACTTAGCACCGCATACCTCTTAGATCTAGTGTGTTTATTACATCGCCTAGATATCTATTTATACATTACAAAAGGGGCCTAAGCATGGGTAAGACCCACAGGCCAGCATTCCATACCCATTACATATACCCTAAACCCAAAAATCCCGCAAGAGGGGGTGAGATCCCGCAATCTTTGCTTCGCCTGGTGCTCCATCTTCGACCAGCCTGTCGAAGTCCCAAAAATGGTCAAACACGACCAAGGTTATACAAAACTTGGTCAAGGGCCAACACCTACTCCTATAATAGTAGTTATCAGTTTACCCAAAGAATAACATGATTCCTCTGTTGTGATTCAGCAAGAATTTCCAAGGTACAATTTTAATATTTCTATCCTCCTCCTCAAGGCATTTGTGCAGAAAAAAAATAAGCTTTTAAAGGTAGAAACACCTTTCAACAGGATCATCTATGCCTTAATATACCAGTCCTTTGACTGATCTTTGGCCCATCCAGGCCGAGTGTTGTAACCTAGATCTGATACCACTATGTAACACACCCAACACCCTAGTTATATTTTAAGGGAATGGGGTATTAAAATTTCATTTCCCTTAGCCATCTCAGAGTCCCCTTTCTGATGGCACCATCGCCCTATGCTCATCAAGATATTTCCAAATACTGTAATTTTTCTCAAAACTAAGCTCTCGATCAAAATTTATGGCCTCCCAAAGTTTTTCGATCCTTCATTGGTCAACATCCATCTCATTACCATGTGGCGTCCATGTGGTCACTTATTACTCATGCCCTCTGATGTCATAGTGACATGTTAGATTTATAACCCAATATCTTGGCCCACATTTCTTCATCGTCATGATATTTTTATCCCATTATTCACTCTCACTATACCAAAACTCCGACGACGATGTACCAAAGAGAACCTCCCCTAAATTCTATCGCTCTCATCTCTCAATCTCGACAGCTTAGGGCACATCGGTGATATCATTTGGCACGAGGGTTAACGCTTGGATCCCAACAGTATCCACAACACATGGATGTGACGCCTGAGATAAATGGTGGAGGTTTCACCTTGTCCCTCCGTCGATCAATAATTTTCGTTATCCACGACTCCCATAGTCATCGACGATTACTTCATCGTCGTCGTCATTTCTTGGTCGAATGTGAACATGCCAACTTTCCACACTTACGATAACATTATGTCTTGATTTAACGGTCCATATCTACTTGTCGAATCTATGAAGGAATCAATGGTTACTCTCATCTGTGTCTCTGGGCCCACGTTAACCCACTAACAACTGACACTTGTCATCCTAAGGACACTCTGGCTACCTTGATGGCATGCCATTCCATTCATGATGTCATCATTATCACTCCTCTTTGCACAAGTCTCGCAGATGATCGATGACGGATATTCCTCTCGCCCATCGACAAATCGATGGTTCTCGTCATGTCGTCCATGCCTATTTCATCATTTTTTGGGCCTCCTCCCGGTTCACCCATATTCTACCTCCGACAATGATACGTGAAAGATATATGGTCTAGCTTTTATGAGGACAAACCCCGATAGATTCGACGAGTGTGTAAGAGGAGAAATAAGAAAATAAAACATCCAGTAGACATTGATTCATCAACGAACTTTTGAGAAATATGCTAAAAAAATTCCAACTAGGGTATTCTAATGAAATATCATCCCTGGAGATTTATGAATCTTGCATAGTCAAAAAAAAAGTATTCTTAGTTCTATGTTTTATTTCCAAATTTCCAACAACAATAGTGATCTAACATTTTCATCTACGCACTCTCATATTTTAGAGTTAGAGCCTAAATTTTGTATATGTTATAGGGGGAATATTATTCAACCTTCACACCAAATTTTATCTAAACTTTATACAAAAATTGAATTTAATCCCCACTCCCAAGTCTAGAATCAACATGCATAGATTCCTAGATTTTATTTTTGTGATGAAAAAGGCCTAGTATTTTTTTCAATGTGCACTCATGTCTTAGATTCAAGGTATGAATTTTAGATATGTTCCCTATGACACTTTAATATACCATCCCTATAAATTTCATCAAAAATTAAATAGTGTAAGTACCACGCAAAATCCATGCATAGTTCAAAACTAACATGTAGAATTTTCTATATATTTGCAGAAAAAGGGGTGTAGTATTTTGACTTGCACACAACCAATATTTGGATTCAAAGTCTAAATTTTTTATAGTATTTAGGGGACATATTCATATACCTCCTATTCAAATTCATCAAAAAATATTGAGATTAATTTTCATGCCCAAGCCAAACACAAAGTGCAACAAAAAAACCCATAATTTGTTCAACATGCATATTTTGCCAATTTGGCTTTGAATATTAGTACTCCAATTATCCGGTTGTATTTTGAATATAGAGAGAAAATTATTACTCATTTATTAATTATAAAAAAAATTGAGTTTCCCAAGGAAATTAAAATACTTTGGAACTGAACAATCATGACCCACAGCTTAAAAAATTGGGAGATTAATGTAATAGGGGCCTTTGTCTCTCTATTGTTTTGGTATTTTGTAGTTGTTGGTAGTTTTTTGTGCTCTATAGACTTGTGAGTATGATTTGTGAATGTAATAAGGCCCAATATAATTGTCCATTTATTTCAATAAATATTTTAGAATTTTGGTTTTAATCTTCTACTATTTAAATTTAATTGTGGTTGTTGTGTGGATGTGTGTTTTTGTTGTGTAAATTTTATTGCAATACCATAGGTACTACATCAAATGAAAACATTGACATTTAAAATGGAATTAAAACAATTAGAAAAATAATTTTCTCTTTTAAAAGTATTGAAGAGTTAACATGCATTTCCCTAGTTGCATCCCTTAAGACAATTTGTTCTTCCATTGCCCATGCCCAAGGGAAATTAACTAATATTTACAAATATAGGGCCAAGAAGTATGAATACTATAAGACTAGTATAGATAAGGACATTGTGATATATTTAGAGGCTCTAAAATTTGATTCCATGGCCTGTTGACTGACCCTATTGTTGGCAAATAGTGAACAAGCAACGAATGCGTGTTGATGATTGTTGTCTTTGATGGCAACAGCAGATATGGCAGGATATGAAGGATAAAACCCCTTGGGGATTCGGACGTAAAAGCACAGGAGGAACAACATTGAAGAAAACATGTGCATTGAAGAAAACGCGCGCAGCAGAAGTTTACAGAGAAGAAGGAAGATAGACGAGATCGTTGGATCCCATTCAAATTTCCCGAAAGGCCGACAACCGTCAGATTTGCAGAAGTTGCGAGGGAGATAAGTCATCAGAGATTCGGGGATCGGGACTTTGAAATGTCCAGTTCACTCGACAACGAAAACCCCGAAATCGCGATACGCGATTTCGTGATTTGATCGCAGCCGTTAAATCAAGCAGGGATCTGGATCGTTCATTCGTATGGATGCGTGGCAGCCAGGAAGCTTCATCGGAGATTCAGGGATCGGGATTTCAATATGCAAAGAACACAATGCAACGAAAACCCCGATTTCGCGATATGCGAAATCCCGACTGAATCTGAACCGTCAGATCAACATGTG
>SNQJ01S0026495.1:58524-74174 GCA_010110895.2 Picea sitchensis | reverse complement strand
ATTGGTTGATGACACATGAAGAAATCTTAATAATTATTTAAAAGGCATAAAATTGTTTAAGCTTATAAACAACTGATTCACCCCCCCTCTCAGTTGTTCTAGTATTTCCAACACCTATAACTAACCTACACCCTCGTGAGAGAAAGAGGTGTATTTGCATGGATTGGTGCACATATTGGCCATTTAAAGGTAATTGGATGGATAGATGGTTTATGATTTTTTACAAATGTATTGCAATAATAGGGAGGTTTTTTTTTGTTTTATGTCTCCATGTCAAGTGTTTTGACATTAGTGAATTCTATGGGGTTGGTCCCGGGTTTGCACAAGATCAGCAAAATATCAGACATGATTTATTGAGAGGGTCATGACCCCCCTACCAAACATCCGAATATCATGGACAAGATTCATGAGACCCAAAATTCAATTTCGACCCTAACATATTGTTTACTTCATAATACGACGTTTGTAGTTGCATCCTATCAGGAAGGATCTTCAAATAATGCACAACTCTACATATTTATTCATCCAACATAAAGGGTATGGCTGACCACAATCATGCATTTTGAAACAAATATTGATTACCAAGTTCTCTACAATTAGGATTTCATGTGAACCAAAATCAAATAGAGTATCTACTTTGAGGTTTGCATGTGAACCAAAATCAAACAAAGTATATACTTTGTTATTCTTGATATAAATCTTGATGATATGGAATAGATTTGTCATCTTCTTCTCCTATTTATGGTGGAGTCTACTTAGGTTCACCCCTTTCTACATTGTTGTGAAAAATGTCTTTCAATATTCATCTAATTTTTTTGATCACCTTTATTTCTTCCATTAGAATATTCTTCTTCTTGGATTCCTCTATTCTTTTTCTTAGGATCTAGCTATGGGTGCATTTTCCAACATTTGTATTCTACATGAACATCAATTTTGCAATGGTTTGAGTATTTATTAGAGCCCTTGCACACATTTGTAGTGGTTGAAATCTTGTTATTTTTCCATTTTCCTTTGTTCTTCTCACCCTTATTGGAAGATCCATAGCATTTTGACAAATTCAAACCATTTGGTTGCCCCTTACTCTTATAAGATTCAATGTATTGTCCCTATACACAAGCCTCATCTATGGTCTCGGGATCAAATATCATAACTTACCTTATGTGACAAGGAAGACCACCCAAGTACTTGATGACAACATTTGGGGCCTAAGGATTTATTCCCAAGTGAATGGCTTACCTGTGGAACTTTGTAGTGTACTCTTATACACTTTATCCTTGTCATTGTTCGTAATAGTTCCATTGAATCCTATATACCTCTTCATACCTAATAGGGTAAAACTAGAACAAGAGGAGGTTTTTTTATACAAATCCCACCACTCCTGTGGTTTACGCAACCTCTTGAACTAGGATCCTTCACTTAAGGGAGCAAAATTATCTCTCGGGCTCTTGTTGAACCCTCGAAATACTCTACCACATGAATTTTCTATTTTCCCTGTGAGCAAATTTGTGTGCGTAAGGGTACTATCACATCAGCAGAGAAATCCACGTGACCTTGGGCCAAAATTGTGGGCTAAGCTCTTTAACCAATAGGAACTTCAACACTTCGATGCTCTGGGCTTCGAGAGTTCTAAATACAACACACAACAATCCTCTCGAATGTTGAATTTGTGAATAGTCAAACAGAGGCGGGGATCAACAGATCACAATGCATGCCTTGATCTATGGTTCACAAAAATTCCAAGGCTTCAGGCTTTAGGATTTTTCCCTGTATAAATGTGAAACACCTTCGAATGCACGAACTTCGAACTGGAAAATAGGATGGTTGACGTCCACCTTCAATTGATGACCTAAGATTACTCTGGGCTCTGGGCTTCGGGGGACTTCATGACACAACACTTCAAATCCTCTGAACATCGAAATAGTGAAGGGTTGGATCTACGATCCAAGTGTCCCTCTCAACAAACGGTCGTGATCTACTACGGCCTTTAGGAGTTCTCAAGCTAAAACACTTTACGCCTTCGTTCTCCCAGACTATCGGATTCCTGAATCACTAGAAATATATCGACACATGGCTCTAATGTCAATGGTCAGGGTCTACTCCAGGCTTCGGATCTTCAGGAGTTTTTCACACTCTTGCAACAACACTTTAGGTTCACTAGAAAGTCGGACTTCCAAATAACTATTTATCTATGGACATGTGTCCCTCGTCTACTAATGGTCTAGATTAACTTCGGACTCTGGGACTTTGGGAAATTGTTCTCCTCCACAACACGCACCCTAAAATTTCCAAATTCGTGAAGTCCGAAGGACTTAAAGGGTTAACACCCACGCACCTTCTCCATATCTGATGGTTGTGAAAAATTATGGCTTCTCCCGAACGGATCTCGTCTTCTCAACCTCCAAAAAAAAATGAATCCTTTCTCCAATTACCTCCGCTCGCTATTATTCCTGAGCTTTGTCACTCTAAGTGATTTGAAACCTTAGTGCACACCTTGTGCTACTTCTCCTGAACTTAAGACTTATAAAAAATATCATGCTCACTCCTTGTGCTCGCTCTCCTTGCGACTCTCTCAACATTTCACTAATTGTTGTCCCTATGCACTACTTCCACGGGTCTATCCTTTGAGATTTTTATACTCAAACGAGTATATGTGAACTCATTTCACTCACTCTAAAAAATCCACTCTATATCTCCTGAGTTATCAAGTCTGTAAATGACTCTGCCTCTACACTCCTTGCACGAGGATTTCAGAAGAGAAATAATTAAAACTTATAGAACATCAAAGGTTCATTCATTCAACCATGAAATACACACACAGACATATAAACACAGAAAATAGATAACATAACATTACCCAAATAACTTAGAGATAAGCAAACTCAGACATGTGAAGTAAATCTCCTCTATTATATTCCTTAAGAAAAAAATTTACAAGAGTTCCCACATCTCTCAACTTCTCTCTTTCTCTGCGGTAATCAAAATTATCTCAACAACAAATACAATAATCTTCAGCAGCTTCTCGATCCTTTCTTCTGACTACTCTAGTGCTTTCACATCATAATTAAAGCATTCTACCACTAATATTATTACAAATAAATGAGCATTTACAATATAGATATGATTTGATGCTCCAAATCTGTACAATCCTTTGGGAATTAAATAAATTGCAATCTCATGGATTGTTTACAATGGCTCATGCCTCAAAATCTTACGGTCCTTTAATTACAATATTTTCAAAACATTAAAGTAGCGCTCTCTCCTTGGAATCCAAAACCAATTTGAATGTGTGCACTGGATGTTGAGTTGTCCTCCACTTGGCCTCATTGAATGTTGATGGTTATGCTCCTACATCATACTCCTATGGATAAAAAGATTCATGGACTCCTGTCCATGAGCTCCTCCACTATCTTTCCATGTTTTTGGATATCAGTTTCATTTATCCAACTAGCATCTTCTATTGGATGATCTTTCCACTTAACTAGATACTCATAATAAACTTTTCTCTTGGTCTTTTTAGCAATCCTCTGGTCCAAAATCTTCTCTATATGTGGTGTTTATTCTATGGGCATCTATCGCTTCCACTGAATCTCCTCTCGATTATTTGTACCTTATGTATCATCCATCCTATAAGGGTATAATTCTGCTACATTGAATATTGGCGATATTCCAATTTCCTATGGCAGTTCAATCTCATAAGAATTTGTAGACAATTTTTCGAGGATCTTACAAGGTATTGTATTCTTCATCTTCAAATTGTTATATTTCCCCTTCGGAAATATTTCCTTCATCAGGTGTGCTAAGACTTGATATCCAATTTCAAAATTCACCTCTCTTCTCCTCTGGTCTAATCTGTTCTTATATTTCTGGTTATTATTTTGTAGTTGTCCTTTGATTTGATCATGCAACTTCTGCATTTTTGAAGCAAAGTCCTCTGCTCCTGAACTTCATAATTCATCTTGTCCCAAATCTCTCAATTCTAAAATTCCTCTTTGATGCATCCCATATACTATCTGGAATGGACTCTTACCAGTACTCCTATTCGGTGAGTCGGTATATGCAAACTTTGCTTGGCGAAAAATTTGATCCCACTAACTGTTATGTTCAGTGACCAAAATCCTTAACAAATTCCCTAAACATCGATTCACTACCCCATTATTTCTATCTGTCTAAGGATGATATGTTGAACTGAAATACAAACTTGTCCCCAAATTCTTCCACAAGGTCCTCCAAAAGTGTCCCACAAATTTAGTATCTATGTCTGAGACTATACTCCTGGGAAACCCATGAAATCTCACAATCTCCTTGAAAAACAAATTTTCTTTGTGGGTAGCATCACTAGTTTTATAACATGGTATGAAATGTGCCATATTTGAAAATATTTCAAACACCACAAATATTGAATCACTTCCCCTCTGGTTTCTTGGAAATCCTAGAATAAAATCCATACTTATAGCATCCCACGATCTGTCTAGAATAGGCAATGGTTGATACAATCCAGTGTTCTGATGCTTTCCTTTAACATATTGGCACATTCTGCATCTGTCCACGAACTTCTTCACAACAAACCTCATGCCTGGAAAATAGTGTGAAGAACTCAACTGCGCATCTGTTTTATCATGGCCAAAGTGTCCATCCAATCCTCCGTTATGTTTCTCCTTTAGAAAATTGTCCCTCATTTATCATTTCAGGATACGCAACCAACTTCCCTTGAATAGCATTCCATATTGGATCAGATACTCCATCCATTGATTTTTGACTCTTAGCAAAGGGTTCCCACATGCTTCATAAGCTTCCTTGAAATCTGGGTCTTCTTGATACATATCCTTGAGATTTTTAAATCCCAAAGTCTCCACTTGGAATTCCTACAAGATCAAACATCTCCTGCTCAAAGCATCTGCAACTTTTTTAACATTTCCACTAATATTCTTAATAACAAAAGTAAGATTTTGCATGAATTCTACCCATTTGGAATGTCTCTGGTTTAATTTCTCTTGTCTGGTTATAAATTGCAAATCATGTTTGTCAGTATGAAAAACAAACTCCTTTGGGATAAGATAATGCCTCCACTTGTTCAAAGCTTGAATTACAACATAAAATTCCTTGTCATATGTTGAATATTTCCTCTTAACATCATTCATCTTCTCACTGAAATAAGAAACATGCTTAGTATATTGACTTAAAACTGTGCCAATGGCTACTCCACTTGCATCACATTTGACCTGAAAAGTCTTCTTAAAATCTGGAAGAACTAAAGCAGGTTGTTCTGTTATCTTTTCTTTCAACACTCTAAACCCCTTCTCAACTTCTTAGGTCCAATTAAAAGATCCATGTTCTTTCTTTATGGTGTCCAGTATGGGTGCACAAATATTTCTGAAATTCCTGATGAATTTCCTGTAAAAACTTGCCAACCCATGAAAACTCCTTACTTCAAAAATGCTTCTTGGAGAAGGCCATTCTCTTATTCCCCTCACCTTCTATGGATCCATCTTCAATTCATTTGAAGAGATTACAAACCCCAAATACACAAGTTATGTTTTCATAAAATAACATTTCTTCAAATTCACCAACAACTTCTCTTGTTGTAACCTTCTCAACGCCATTTTCAAATGTCTTAAATGCTCCTTTTTAGTCTTACCGAAAATTAGAATATCATATAAATAAACAATCACAAACTTACCAATAAAATCTTTGAGCACTTCATTCATCAACCTCATAAAAATACTTGGTTCATTTTTTAATCCAAACGGCATAACAAGCCACTCATACAATCCTTCATTTGTTTTGAATGTTGTTTTCCATCCATCTCCCTCTCTCATCCTTATCTTATGATAACCACTCTTCAATTCTATTTCGGAAAAATAACTAGCTCCACTCAAGCAATCCATTAAATCATCCATTTTGGATAAAGTAAATCTATACCTGATGGTTATCTTGTTGATGGATCTAGAATTTGTGCACATTCTCCAACATCCATCCTTCTTCAGACTCAACACAATTGGTACTACCCATGGGCTCAAACTTTCCCTAATCAAACCTTTATCCAACAACTCTTTGACTTTCTCCTCTTGACCTCTTTGTTGACGATAAAAATTGCAATGAGTATTTTTCCCACAAAGTATTGCTAAAGCCTATTATTATAAGATAACGATATATATAATACTAGTAGGTGGGACCCCCTTGTAGATTGGGAGATCAGATATGGTTCTTATTTCATGTTTATGTTGTTGTTCAACACTGCTTACAGGGTTCTACATGATTGATGAAATCTTGGTTTTATTTGCGACATAATAGCAGATGGATAATGCATATTATGTGTTGTTTCTAATTTCTCTAAGCTATAAATTCCATATTTTGTGAATGGATTATATCCACTATTATCACATTGCTATTAGCGCCATGATCTATTACATGTTGCACCTGCACAAAACGCATGTTAGTCATGACAAAAGATAAAAGAAATATGGAACAAATCCAATGGAAAAAAGGCTATCATATACTATGCTATGCTATGCTCCATTATATGCAAATGAAATTAAAAGGATTGTTGTTAGTCCTAGCTAACAAAGTTAGTGGCTATACGATTTATTGATTTATATGAAAACATGTTCGATATGTGTTATGGTATAGTTGGAAATGGTTAAATGTGATATGGGGTGGCACATTTGACAAGTGATGGATGTTAAGTTCGATGCATAGATTAATTAAATGGATTAATGGACGGTTGGTTGGAGTGTACTAAGGAATTAAATGAGTGGAGGATGGAGGCGACATGCATTTACTGCACGTCACTCCATACCTGTCCCATTGGTCGTCACCCTAGCTTGGTTATTGTTTAATTATGTTTTGTTGTGTTTAAGATCTGATTTTCAGGAAAGGGAAGAACTGCTCGACCAAGATCATGTTTTTAAGGCTTTCTGGTTGTAGGTATGTCTTTTTTTCCATCCATGAACCCACTCTTGAAATAGATATTGGCTTGGTGATGTGTGGGTTTGTTCTTTTCTTGAGACCAACAACTATGTAAACTTGTGAGATTTCTCTGGAATGGTTGGTTATGTGTATTCATTGTAAATGAAGGGATTGGATAGTTGAAGTCATGTTTCATTGATAATTTTGTGTGATAGAAGCCACGAAGGATTTCTGGTGTCTTGTGGGTTTTTCTTGGAGGGTTTCATTCAGTCCATACTTGTTGGTCGTATCCACATAGTTCTTGTAAACATACCCAGTTGTATTTGGTTGTTGCGTTTGATTTTGAACCACCATGGGTCACTGTTATCATTTTCGCCTGGTCATGGATCCATATATGATTGTGGTTTCTGCACAGTTGGTTTGGGTGGCTATTATGCCAAGATGTTGACTTTAGGGTTGTTTATTATTTCGTGTCCATGTTTTATATCAACATTACTCGAGTTGATTGGGAAACCACGAGGGTTATACCCTGTGTGTTCTCGGTGTTATTACAGGCCAACAAGAATCCTTTGGTCCTCTATTCATACTCTCTCCTACCTGGTGAACTTTTGTTACGAGGAAAATCTCTTTATGGCTAGGGTGAACCACAACAGACGGATGTGACTGCAGAAATCAACTATATCCCCAAAAACATGCTATATAAACCAATGTGCAAGCAAGATAATAAAGGGACCTACCTCGTCCATATGTTTGATGATGTCCATCGTTGAGCACTTTAACCCAAAGCTTTATACCTGCAAAAAGTTCTCAACAAACAAGCAGAGCAAGCATATAGTGATAATATAAAATGTTATCACATTAGATAGCATAATCCATTAATATACAAAACAAACATGCCCATGGATAATAACTCATATATTTGCAAGATATCAATTGGATAGGAAGATATTATTTCTATTAATAAATAATCAGCAAAAGTGAAAATATTAATGACTTCCTTGTAGGCACGGTTCGGAACTGAGAAAACAAGTTCCTTCCAACTGGGCCTCCACTTCAATCCTACACCAAAGGCAAGCTTATATAAGGGAGATAATGATGTTCTCCATAAATAAGGGAAGATCTTGGGAGTTGAACACTATGTTCATACTTAAAGGACAAACGGATGCAGACTCAATATGAAGTGATAATTTCTCCAGAGTAACTTTTCTCTCAAAGTTGAATTCTCTCCTTTTTCCATAGATCAAAATTGGCCTCTTTATAACCTTCAAAATGCAACTGAAGGGCCGAGTCGGAATGTTTCTAGTATATGGAAGACCAAGGATCAGAGATCTCCTATCGTGACATGGAAACCCAACAT
This sequence comes from Picea sitchensis, assembly GCA_010110895.2. Classification (NCBI taxonomy): domain Eukaryota; kingdom Viridiplantae; phylum Streptophyta; class Pinopsida; order Pinales; family Pinaceae; genus Picea; species Picea sitchensis. The sequence goes on along the minus strand of SNQJ01S0026495.1, from coordinate 65,911 downwards.
TTAATTTTGATTTTCTGGCACAAATCTCGATGTACATGAGCTGTAGTGGAGAAGCCTGCGTATACACTTGTTGTATAGTGTGCAAGATGCGTACAATTGGAAAATTTTATATTTTTGTCTCTAGATTTAGTCAACAGGGAAGATAAGTCTATATAGGGAAATGGAATAACGCCCTCTCTGCAAGATTGCATAGGGTGAGGAAAATATTTCTCTAACAGATGCCCCCTAATGTGTGAGGTCAGAGGAGTATCTGCGATGGCCAAAATACATTATAAATAACCTAGAAGTGGAGTGGTAAGGGACCAGCTAGATGAACTCAATTTCTCATTACATTTTGCACTGACATTGCATACATGGCTGCCAAAAATTACACTACAGATCCATGTGAAAATATACCAAACAAGTGTTTGTGGCCATGAATAGGCAAATACAAATGCGGTTACATGCCAATAGTTTTCATAGTCACGAACAAGGCCTAGTAGAACCAGTCTCAAAACCAATCTGAAGATATATGTATACCATGGAGTACAATATGATCTCCCATGATCACTGAAGTCATATAGGTATTGGTCCAATGAAAAAGAAGCAAGAGCTAAGGAAAGTTGCGGCCACATAGTGATGTCTTCAAGTCTTCTACACAATCTACCAAAGGTGCAAGTATACATTATGTGAATAAAGGATTTGAGGTCGAACACAGTGAGACATCATTTGATTACCGGTCATTGATGTATACCGTTAACAAACGTGAGACAGCCTACCAATAATGAAAGTAGGTATCAAGGCATCGAGGACATTCTTACAAGTGTGAATAAAGGAGTCAGTGTTGAACACCTGAAGAATCCATCGATCAGGAGACATTGATGTATCCCCAACTTTTGATGGTGAGAGAGCCTGCCACTGATGACTGTAATCCTCAAGGTACTCATAAGACTCTAGGTCTCATTTCTAGAATAAATGAGTTGGAGTCGATGGAAAGAGACCCGCTGAAAGGAGAGAATTAAGGCATCTCTCATTAGTCAACACAAGGTACAAAGCAGGAGCTTCATGATTTGGTGGAAATTGGATGAAGAACATGTTCACAAACCAATGACTCTGTGCGTCTTTCGTGTGTTCCAAGTGCAAGCGATACACAAAAAAGACCATTTGAATAGAAGCCAATGATGAAAAATGCTGACAAAGGCGAGGAAACCACCAATAAGGCTAATGGCATCCAAGACACTGCATGAATCCCAATGTGTGAATAGATGTCTTGTCGTCGAATAGAAGGGAAACCACCCAGTCAACGACCAATGATGAAATGTCGACTTATGGGTTCAAGGTTACATACCAATGATGAAAGTAGGGCCATGGTGCATGATAGGACTACAGTATCATGTGATTCTGAGACAAATTGAGGGTATGGACGACATGCAAAGTCAAGAGTTATGAGAAGTGGCCGACATAGGTTGATAGACTTCATTTGAACCAGAGCATGATACATATGGAGGACTTTGGCAACATAGACCCAATGATGAAACCATAATATGCAGGAGGCATCAATGAAATTCTCTATAGGGACTGGAAGAGTAACCAATCAGTAGAGAAGACTTTGTAATGAGATCAGCTTCCTAAGGCCATGCTAATCCCAAAATTATGATGATGAATGGACTCAAATAAATTTGTGCTATGTTCAAAGGGACACGACTGTTGCCAATAAAAGATAATACTCCCTTCCCGCCCGTCTTTTTTTTGTTTTTTCATAGACAAATGAATGCTATGATATAGAGGACGAAACGAGTGTCGCAAGTAAGAAAAACTAGTTCCAACAGTGGAACATACCTATGCTCAATGCAAGGAAGTGCATGCAGGAGATGGACACTCGGGGGAATGTTCCCTCCTAGGTATAGGGTGTCAAATTGCGAAGGATATAAACAAGGCTCTGCTTGGTTGAGGATGCAAAACTGTTGAGGAAAATGGTTTATAACACAAAGAGAGAACTGTATATATGATCAATACTGCAAGCAAGGGCATGAGATGCAATCACAACTTAACGCCCAAAAAAGTCCTTTTTGATGTTTTTTAGTCTACTTGGTGTGAAAAAAGGGTAAACTTGTGCCAAATAGACGTCTTTTCAAAACCAATTTACAAGTGTGAAAAAGACAAGTTCACTCAGCGATCTTTTCTCTTTTTGATAACAAGTCGGAAAATAGCTTAACTAAGACTCATGACCTTTCAAGTCCAATTTAACGAGTGTGAAAGGGACAAATCAATCGGTAATCTTTTCTCTTTTTAGACGAGTTGGAAAAGAGTTTAAATTAAACTTGTTTGGGAGTCCATGGGGTATAAGGTTGCATGTTTATAAATGAGAAATGAGGCTCAGCATAAAGTCAAGTACGATTTGTGAGGGACTCTCGGTCCTATGAAAAAATATCTACATGGGCACCAAATGCAGTAGGGGATCTAACTAGGGCACCCATGTTTGGTAAGTCTCTACCACTTGATAGTGACACGACTATATAGCAGATGGAAGGTTTTGTGTCACACCAAATGGGTTCGTACCTAAGGCATAACGAGTGACAGTTATAGGATAATGCGAAAATGCATAGCGGAGTGAATACCTATCCTATATGTTGGGTAATCAAAATACCTGCCTGTGGTGACAAATGGTCAACATAACACTGAAATCGGCAAGAATCTCGGGTTAAAACTGCAAAAACCAACTCAATCCACCTTTGTATTAGTCCATTAGGTGAAAAAATGGCTTAAAACTATAGAAAGTGGGTAAAAATAATTTATAAATAGTAACAAAATCAAAAATTACCATACCATTTTGATTTTTTACCCAACTAGTGCAAATTGGACCAAAATACCTCTGAGATTCAAATGGCGAATGGGGGAGCATCGAGCAACGAAATCACGAACCATTTGGATCAGGTAATTCTTTTTGTCTTCCTCTTCAATTTCAATGGATTAAAATTTTGAATTAGGTTCCAAATGTTTAGTTATTGAGGGCACAAAGTGTAGATTTCCGTGTATGTGAGCTGTCTTTGATTAGGTCGCATATACGACGAAGTATACGCTCCTGTGTGAACTACAGGGGGCGTATATCAAGCCCTACGCGTGACTGTATGTAAAGGAGGTTGCATACAGGCACACAAATAATCATTTTGAAGGGTTCTAACTCAAAAATTCATTTGTCTTTGACGGGATGGTTCTTGAAAGGAAAGAGAGAGAGCACGAGGAGGTCGATGCTGCTGTAGATCAATATCTTGGGGCCCAAATGGCATTAAAGCGATGTGGCTTGTATAAATGTTGGGAGCTCAAAGGAATGAGAGCCCAGGTGAGGTTGCTTGAGATGTTGGTGGGTTACTGGTACCCTGAGAGTGAGAGCTTCAATCTCTATGGGCAACCATTGATAATTGAAGTAGAGGACATTTACTTTTTGACTCATCTATCACATCGAGGAGAGGTTGTAAACCTCAAATCATGGCGAGCAGGTAGCAGGATGAAGATAGAGGAATATATAGACGCCCACTGTGTAGCAGGGCCTCCTAAGGTGGGGATTCAACTCCTTATCCGAGCAATAAACAATCTCAGCTTGAATATTATTGTCCTTGTATCGACCAGGATCACAGGTTTGGCCTCGTTGCACTAGGCATCGAGGCCACTCATGTTCTATGCAGTGCAGTGTATGAGACCCACATGTATGAATGGTGTACCTCACTACTGGAAAATATGAAGAACCAATTGACAGAGTGCAAACAAGGAAGTAAGAGAAATTTTGAGTTTGCCTCTATCATATGCAGTTTCTTTTTCGAGCAGGTTCCAGGTTTGGGACCTAGAGTCGAGATTCTTCCTAGAGGACCTCATGATCTAGCCATGGCACGGTGGACAGAGGTAATGAGGTGGCAGGGGGGAGGTAGGGTGCTGACACCCTACAACGAGGATTTATTCTACTAGTGGCGGTGACATGTCATCGCTCTGGATTACTATCCCTACGAGGGGATCAACTTCAGACGAGATCCAGACATGCCACTTCCACTAGGGACCGCCTACAGTGACATAGGTATGTCAAAATGTTCTTACATATTTCATTTTTTTGTATTTTTGTATAATTAGGACAAAAATATTTTCGGATGGTGCTTAAGTATTGACTAGACATTTGTGTAACGTAAACTTGGGTCTGTGATGACCAGAAGGTTTCCCTCGACATCAATGGAGGAACCGAGGAGACGAGGCGGCAGGAGGAGAGGCCGATAGGGTCCTAAAAAATGTGCAGGGCAACCTATCGCATTTGACTCACAGGATACCCATGGTTCAGGTAGAGGATCTGCCTAAAGCCATGTAGTGACAGGCGGTTGGTGTACCCAGGGCATGGGTATGACTCTTTCGGCAACTCGCAAACGTTGTGGTTTTCTACCATGACACACATTCGGCGCCACATGAGTAGATGTCGTGGGATATTGTAATACCAGTTGTATATGTGTATTGAGGGTATTAGCCCCAATTTTGTACTATAAACACCATAGTTTTTGAAATATATAACAAGGGATCTTCGGCTTTACTTATATTTTACAATGTGTACATTGATGAGATGGTTTTCTTTGCTTTTAACTATGTAACAAATGCCAATCTAAAACAAAATTAGCATAAGCATTGGATACATGATTAGAGATCCTAGGAATATGATAATATGTAATAAAATCAAATTGTCGTTCTAAAAGACGTACTCGTAGGAATCGTCAGAGTAAAGTAGGATCATGCACACGGTAATGGTCGTTCAACTGACACCACTAACTAGGAATCCAAGAGAACTTGTAATGAACAAATGCCATGTGTGATATCATCGTGAAAAAGTTATATAACGGCGCTATATTCGGCCACATTGTTCGTGGATGGCCCTAGGCATATGCCACCTGAAGACACTAGTAGACCCTCGGGTGAATATACAACCCAAGCGACAGAAGCCAAGTTTTGTGTATGACGACTGGCTCTGTCTGCGAATCCTAGGTAGATCGAAGACTCCGTTGACATCTGTCAACCAAGTGAAAACTTGATAAGAAACCTGAAGATGAAACAAAAAGATATATACACTAAATTACATTAGTATACAAAGAGTTCCCCAAGCCTGGGGATCAAGCATAATATATTTTTAAGTAGAGCCCATTTCTGGGCCCAGCCAACCTATTCGCTTCATATTCTTCTAACTCATGGGCTCTTTTTTCTAGAACACGTTGCATGATGTAAGGACTATGTCACATGGGTTTAAACTTGCCTACCCCCAGTGATTCATTAGATTTGGTATCCCTACTTTTCAGGGATAACTAGGAGATCATGTCTCGAGGCCCATAGGTCCTAGACATGGAGTATCGAGAGAAGTATTGACCTGAGAATGGCCCTGGAGGGCCCACCTTTTCTTCTTCCATCGTCTTTATCTTGTTGGCAGCAGTAGCATCCATCACCATCGGTTTGGTCATGTATCAAAAGAGGTTCTTGCTTCATGAGGTAATTAGTCCAAGTATCATGGTATGTGTTGCATTTGATCGTTAAAACCTTTAAATGTATGCATCTGATTCCTTTTATTTTTAACAACGACTTGGATCTTACATTTGCCCACTTGACCATGTTTGGGGGGATTGACAGGGTTCCCTAGCAAGCCTGTATCTGTAGGTTTTGGTTTGCCACTAGGGGGATTTCTGAAAAGCCATCCTCTGCTCCCCTAATAGCACCACTTCTTCATCTTACTTCCCACTCACTTATCCCATTCCCCTTGTTTGGTAATTGGGTTGACCTATTTTCAGGACTTCACCTTACCTCGTGGGAAGAAGGGGCTAAAGGCCTAGAAGGTAAAAGCAATATGGTAAAAGATAAAATCCTAAGAATAAAACCTCGAGATGCTTCTCCTAGGGATCCCCAAGAAAGAAATAAAAGGCTTCTCAGCAAGAAACAAGAGGGACCCAGAAAAATAATAAAACAAGACCCAGTCAGAGGATAGCGGGTCTCATCACGAGCCAGCCTATTAGGACCATGGGTACCTAGCACTATGACATTGCCACCAGCTGGTTACCACGCCAAGGTAGTGACCCTTGGTTGCATGGCCAAGGGAAAGGGGGTCTCATCACGATCCAGCCTTCTCATCTCTATGAAAGTACTAGTGGGTAACGTTGTCAGCTCTGGTCACCATGCCAAGGCAGGGTCCCCTGACTAGCTCTTGAATAAAAAAGAATAAAAAGAATAAAGGCAAGATTGGGCTTGGAAAAAATGCATCAATGACAGGTACAGCTCACCTTCTACAAAGTCACCCACAGGTAACACGTTTTCATCCTTGGCCTTCATAGCACCCACATGCTTGGACATCCCCTAACCACATACCCCACTTACATGGCTTGGATGAGGTATTTTTGGGAACTTTCTTTTTCCTATGGACACTAGCCCAATAGGACGCCTTGTCCTTTTCTACAAACTTGTATTGCAGGATTATGTAACATCTTTGAGTTGTTGACTGATGTATTAGGTATTTTTTGCATATGTTTAATAATATTGATGATGAGATGTGATTGACATTGTTGTGATCCCTGTGACTCATGAGCCCATGGAGGGCATAGCCTTTGATGTGCATGACCATGCCTGATGGACAGGTACCATTTGGACCGGTACACATGGTGAGATGATCATTTCGGACCTCCATGGGGCTGAATATCCCACCAGATGGATATTGAGACCCCATTAGGGGGCAGAGACGGGACATAGGTTGATTAGAGAATTTGCACCGGAGAAGAAGAGGATGTTCCACCAGAGGCACCCCAACACAGCTGGACCTAGGGGGTTGACCCAATTTCAATGGGACGTTGGCTCTAGATGGCCTAGGATGTCACTAGGAGTCTTATGACATCATCATGAGCGTGTTGGCAGATGGACAGGGAAGTTGGCACGTGTGGCAGCTTGGAGAAGCCCAAAAAGGGATAACGTCTTGCTTCAGGAGGTTTCACTTGCCCTAATAGGAGCTAACGTCACCCTAGAAATGGGTGACATCTCACATTTTTTTCTTGATTAGGATTTTAGATTAAAAATTTAATGTAAAAACAGTGTGATTTGATATTTTGGACTTGTCGGCCTTTTTACCTGACCTAAAATGTAAAATTAGGTCAAGGTTTTGTATAAATGAGGGATTTTGACTCTAATTTTTTCATCACAACTCATTCACTCCATAAGGAGGTATGAAATTTGCACCCTATCTTGGGTATTTGGCTGATTTAGTGAGGCGTACTTGTTGAAGGAAGACTTTTTGGCATTCTATGGTGTTTCTCTTGAAGGAAGGTGTTACAACTAGGGTTTGCATGGTTATTTCTTGATGAATTGTAAGTATTTTTCTGCAAAAATTCTTAAATGAATGGTTGTAGTCTTATTT
>SNQJ01S0026495.1:11377-58440 GCA_010110895.2 Picea sitchensis | reverse complement strand
TTGTAGTCTTATTTTCTTGCATATATTTATAATTTGTTGAATCAAAACCCTAGGTGACAAGCACACAAGTAGGTCCTTGTCTCATGTCCCCTGATAGAGAAACTTTCAGCCATTGAAGAAGAAAAAGAGAGCCTAGCCGTAGCAACACTCCTTTTTCTTCCTCTCCTTTGCTAGCCGTACCATTTAGAATTCAAGAGGAAGAAGACGTCCTAGGCCTAGGTCATCTACACTTAGGGTCATTTTTATTTTAGGGTTTGATGAAAGAGCCTTGCTATAGAAACATTCTCCCTCATTAAGCCTTCTTGTCTTGATTTTTTGCTTCATTTGAGCTAGTCGTTTTGCCGAGTTGACCTAAGGAAGGAGGAGAGAGCACGAGGCCTTGCTATAGAAACACCGAAGTGAGCCTCTCTGCCCTAGGGTTTTGATTTTGAGGACCTGCCATAGCAGCACTTCAGAACTCTTCCCTCTAGTCCTTAGCCTTCCTCCTTCAACCCTTGTGTTCTTCACTTTTGACTCTGTTTAACCTCTAAGGCACTGATCTAAAGTCCTCCAACGTTGAAGTGAAACTTGATTACAACACTCTCAAAACCCTTTGAATTTCAAACCCTAAGTGTTGTCGTCATCCTTGGTTATTACATCTTTAGTGCAACAATGTTTTGTCTTAAGAGCAATTGAATGGTGGTTTAGGCATTAATTGAATAAGGTGTTGATTGGTTACATTGAATGCTACATTATTCCAATATTTATCTGTGAAGTGTTATAACTTTTCATTGATATTTATAAACATTGACTTCGTCAACATTTATTGTTAATTGCTTATATGTATTTATCAAATAGTCTTATAAAGTACTATCCCATTGAAATAGCTTGCATATATCAATTTGTTGTTGCTTTGTTCCAGGTAGGTACACTTCTTTGGGGGTTTTACTTCTTAAATTGGCCTTTGGTCGGACTATCTGTTTGGGTGGTGACTTGAGAAGGGGGGAAACCTTATCTTTATCTTATTATCCTTTTGCTTCTTCAAAACCCCAGGTCACCGAGGACGTCTCCCTTGGGCCTAACCTCCCTAAAGAGAAAGAACCATCCCATTGTGGTGACATTGGGTGGGATTGGTTCATGTTATGCCAGTTTGGCCTTCTATCTTATAGCCTTTTATCCTAGCTACAAACTGTGTGATAACATTTTGGCACCGTTGTCGGGGAACACTAAGTCAAACCTTCCTCAGACGACACTTTCTAGTAAGCCTTGCCTCAAAGAGTCTTATTCTTACAAGCTTACCTGGCGACTCCACTTAGGGTGTTTTCCCTTAACTTTTGATAGTTTCATGAAAACTATCTGGCGACTCCACTGATGACGAAGCCAACAATGACTTCACAATGGGATCTCGGGAATTATAATCCTTTAGGAATGAGCAAAATCCCAGGATACCCACAAAACATTCCCCCGATAGAAGGAAGATGGCTCCCTAGATTCACTGGTAGAGATGGGGAAAGAGATGACTTTCATATGAATGATTTTTATTCTTATTTTGGACTCCATCCTATTGATAATGATGTCGAAGATGTAGTGATGAAATTTTTTCCCACTACTCTTCACGGGAATGCTAAAACATGGTATGATGATCTTCTCGATGCTAGCATCACCTCCATGAACCAACTAGAAGAATTATTTCTCGAAGAATGGGGCATAAAATTGGAAGATATCCAAACATTGCTAAAAAGACTCCAGTACGCAAAACAAGCTAAAAATGAGACTGTTTGGAACTTCCGAAACAAATTTGACGGTATGGTGTACCAGCTTCCTAGAGACCATTATCCTAAGGATAAGGACCTCGTGTATCTTTTTACCAATGCACTCTTGGTGCATTTGGGTTTTCTCCTGAGTAAAAAGAATCCAAAGACAATCGATGAAGCTGGTAACATGGCTTTACAAATTGAGGAAAATATATTTTTGTCCAAAATAAAAAAACGTTTTTTTCCCTAGGAAGCAAAATCAATGATTATGAAGATACCTCAGATGCTCTCAATTTGGAGAAGCTAGTTTCCCTTGAAACTTCTACTGTTGGTTTTCAAAAAGAAGGGAAACAAGTTATTTACCAACATAATACTAAAGGGAAAGCCCTTGATAAGGTTTTCCAAGAGAAAGGGATCATTGAACATGCAGTTGAGGAGCTGAAACCCCAACAAGACGATGAAAGATCAACCTGTTCTCCTCCTCCTGATGAAGCAGTCCACAAGCTTTTTTCACCTGCACAACAACAAGACGATGAGGTTACCTGCTTCCCTTTTCAGGATTTTGATGATACCTTGTTCCTTGATTCAGAAAATGAAGAAGAAATGGAATCCCCGAACTGAGTAAATATTCTTTGTTGTACTCTTGAAGACAAAGGGGCAATCGATGAGGATGAAACAATAACGCATGCTAAAAACACCAAAGTCCTTGAATCTCCTGCACAAGAAGAAATAGTAAGTTACCTTCCTCCTCAAAATTTTGACAACTTTCTACTTTATGATTTAGAGGAGGAGATAGATGAACATATGAGTGTTTTGAATCTTCCATGTTATGATACTGATACTGACACATATAACATTGATGAGTTCATATGTGTTGGGAGACATACGTGGGATATAGTGGGTTATGACATGGATCGCATCTATGACATTGAGAGTCATTTCCAAGTGTTTCCTTTAGAATTATCACAGCAGGTTACTCTTGATCAGTGGCAACAAGGAGATGAGAATTTTACCCATATTCTTCAAACACCCAAGGATGATCTAGTACCTTGTTTTCCCGATGATTTTCAGTCTTACCTTGAGGGTTTTGATGAGTACCCCTCTGAGCACTTGGATTCTCTCCATAAAGATGACTATAAACCACCATTGTGCTCAGGTCTTGATAGAGGTAAGGACCTTATTTTCTTAAAGAAGGATCCTTGTGACGACTTTCCTCGACCACCTTTGATTGCTTTACCGTGTTGTGTTTCTAGATGTGTGGTTGGGAAGTATGTTTTTTATTTTGAGTTTCCTCTGGGGAAAACCCTATAGTCCAAGGGTTTGTTGAATATTACAAGCTTAAGTTCATCATATCTATTTTTCAACTTTCCCTTGAGAATTTTCCAGTCGTCTAATACATCCTTGTCAATCCCTTCCCAGACTTCAGGGTGTGAGAACGTCTTAGGTAGCCAGTATGCAGACCTTTTGAGTCAGTTTTTTTAACCTTAGAATTTTCATGACCCCTTCCTGAAGTGGATTGAGTACTTTCCTCAGAGATGGACTTGGCATGGTTTTATCCCTTCCACCTGCCTCCATGAGATAGACCTTGTGATATCCAATGATATGATACATATTCTAACCCATGACATTTTTGTGCTTGAATTATCACTATTTTGTCTTATGATGAAGCACAAAGGCAAGTATCATGGGATGTTTTTGGATTGGCTTCACTGGTCATTTGACTACATCGAACATCCAGCCAATAGGTAAGAACAAGTAAGTATTTTTCTCTTTCGTTTACATATATTTATTGTTTTATTTCATTCTATATGTATATATATATCTATATGTATGTTGGGGTGGCATTACCACCCCAAATTTTGTTACTAATGCTTCTTGCGAGATCAAGTAGGTCTACAGTTTATGTCAGAGATGTTGAGGTTCTCATGCTCTCTACGGTGAGCACATGTCCCCGAGTTGGAGCCAAATGTTATCCCCACTTTTCAGGGATAACTAGGAGATCATGTCTTGAGGCCCACAGGTCCTAGACATGGAGTACCGAGAGTAGGATTGACCTGAGCATGGCCCTGGAGGGCCCACCTTTTCTTATTCCATCATCTTTATCATTTCAGAAGCAGTAACATCCATCACCATCGGTTTGGTCATGTATCAAAAGAGGTTCTTTCTTCATGAGGTAATTAGTATAGGTATCATGGTATGTGTCGCATTTGATCATTAAAACCTTTAAATGTATGCATCTAATTCCTTTTATTTATAACAACTGCTTGGATCTTACATTTTCCAACTTGACCATGTTTGGGGGGATTGACAGGGTGCCCTAGCAAGCCTGTGTCTGTAGGTTTTGGTTTTCCACTGGGGGGATTTCTGAAAATACATCATCTGCTCCCCTCATAGCACCACTTCTTCATCTTACTTCCCACTCACTTATCCCATTACCCTTGTCCGGGCATTGGGTTGACCTATTTTCAGGAATGCACCTTACCTCGTGGGAAAAAGGGGCTAAAGGCCGGGAAGGTAAAAGAAAGCTGGTAAAAGATAAAATCCTAAGAATAAAACCTTGAGATTCTTCACCCAGGGATCCCCGAGAAAACCATAAAAGGCTTCTCAGCAAGAAACAAGAGGGACCCAGAAAAATAATAAAACAAGACCTAGTCAGAGGATAGGGGGTCTCACCTGTAAAATAATAAAACAAGACCTAGTCGAGGATAGGGGGTCTCATCACGAAATTTATTAGGACCATGGGTACCTAGCAAGATGATTATTTCCACCAGTTGGTTACCACACCAGTGGCAATGACCCTGGGTTTCATGGCCAAGGGAAAGGGGGCCTTATCATGAGCCATCCTTCTCATCTCTGGAGTACATGTGGGTAATCGCCATACCACACCATGCCAAGTGCTCTGACTATCCCTTGAATAGAAAAGCAAAAAAAGAATAAAAGAATAAAAAGAATAAAGGTAAGACGGCTTGGAAAAATGCATCCATGACAGTGGCATTCTACAAAGGCACCCACAGTAACACTTTTTCATCCTTGGGCCTCACTCCACTCCACATGCTTGACATCCCCCCACCACATCACCCACTTACATGTCTTGGATGAGGTCTTTTCGGGAAATTTCCTTTCCTATGGACACTAGCCCGATAGGATGCTTTGTCCTTTTCTCCAAACTTGCATTATGTGTCATGTAATGCCTTTGAGTTGTTGACTGATGTATTAGATATTTTTGCATATGTTTAATATTGATGATGATATGTGATTGAAATTGCTATGATCCCCTGTGGGATCGATGAGCCCATGGAGGGCTTAGGCTTTGATGTGCAGGACCAAACCATGTGTACCTGGTCCTCTGGAACCTGTCCGCCAGGCATGGTCATGCACATCAAAAAAACTACGCGATCAGTTCGGACCTCCATGGGGTTGAAGAGCCCACCATATGGATGTTGAGACCTCATCAGGGGGCACAGACAGGACAGAGGTTGAATAGAGACTTTGCACTGGAGAAGAAGAGGACGTTCCACCAGAGGCACCCTGACACAGCTGGACCTAGGGGGATTGACCCAATTTCAGTTTGGCGTTGGCTCTAGATGGCCTAGGACATCACCAGGAGGCTTATGACATCATCATGAGCGTGTTGGCAGATGGACAGTGCAGTTGGCATGTGTGGCAGCTTGGAGAAGCCCAAAAAGGGCTAACGTCTTGTTTCAATAGGTTGAACTTGCCCTAATAGGGGATAACGTCACCCTAGAAAGGGGTGACGTCTCACCTTTTTTTATTGATTAGGATTTTAGATTGAAAATTTAATGTAAATATAGTATGATTTGATATTTTGGCCTTGTCGACCTTTTGACCTAACCTAAAATGTAAAATTAGGTCAAGGTTTTGTACAAATGAGGGATTTTGACTCTCATTTTTTAATCACAACTCATTCACTCCATAAGGAGGTCTAAAATTTGCGCCCTATCTTGGGTATTTGGCTGATTTAGTGAGGTGCACTTTTTGAAGGAAGACTTTTTGGCATTCTATGGTGTTTCTCTTGAAGGAAGGTGTTACAACTAGGGTTTGCATGGTTATTTCTTGATGAATTGTAAGTATTTTTCTGCAAAACTTCTTAAATGAATGGTTGTAGTCTTATTTTCTTGCATATACTTATAATTTTTTGAATCAAAACCCTAGGTGAAAAGAACACAAGTAGTTCCTTGTCTCATGTCCCCTTATAGAGAAACTTTCAGCCATTGAAGAAGAAAAAGAGAGCCTAGTCATAGCTACACTCCTTTTTCTTCCTCTCCTTTGCTAGCCATACCATTTAGAATTCAAGAGGAAGAAGACGTCCCAGGCCTAGGTCATCTACACTTAGGCTCATTTTTATTTTAGGGTTTGATGAAAGAGCCTTGCTATAGCAACACTCTCCCTCATTAAGCCTTCTTGTCTTGATTTTGTGCTTCATTTGAGCTAGTCGTTTTGCCAAGTTGACCTAGGGAAGGAGGAGAGAGAATGAGGCCTTGCTATAGAAACATCATAGTGAGCCTCTCTCCCCTAGGGTTTTGATTTTGAGGCCCTGCCATAGAAGCACTTCAGAACTCTTCCCTCTAGTCCTTAGCCTTCCTCCTTCAACCCTTGCGTCCTTCACTTTTGACTCAATTTAACCTCTAAGGCACTGATCCCAGGAATTACAAGCCTTTAGACATGAACAAAATCACGGGATACCCACAACAAATGCCCCAAATAGAAGGAATATTCATCCCTAGATTCACTGGTAGCGATGGGGAAAGAGCTAACTTTCGTATGAATGATTTTTATTTATATTTTGGACTCCATCCTGTCGATAATGATGTTGAAGATGTAGTGATGAAAAATTTTCACACTACTCTTCATGGGAATTCTAAAAAATAGTATGATGATCTTCCCGATGCTAGCATCACCTACATGAACCAGCTAGAAGAAGTCTTTCTCAAATAATGGGGCATAAAATTGGAAGAGATCCAAACATTGCTAAAAATACTCCAGTACGCAAAACAAGCTAAAAATGAGACTGTTTGGAACTTCCGAAATAGATTTGAGGGTCTGTTGTACCAGCTTCCTAGAGACCATTATCCTGAGGATAAGAACCTCATGTATATTTTTACCAATGCTCTCTTGGTGCATTTGGGGTTTCTCCTGAGTAAAAAGAATCCAAATACAATCAATGAATCTGGTAACATGGCTTTACAAATCGAGGAAAATATATTTGTGTCCAGGATAAAAAAATGTTTTTTTCCTAGGAAGCAAAATCAATGATTATGAAGATACCTCAAACACTCTCAATTTGGAGAATCTAGTTTCCCTTGAAACCTCTACTACCGATTTTCAAGAAGAAGGGAAACAAGTAAACTACCAACAGAATACTAAATGGAAAGCCCTTGATGAGGTTTTCCAAGAGCAAGGGATCATTGAACATGCAGATGAGGAGCTGAAACCCAAACAAGACGATGAAAGATCAACCTGTGCTCCTCCTCCTGATGAAAAGTTCGACTAAGATAGTATATGACGTTCTCACGAAGCTCATCATCCTCCTGAACCAGAACCATACCAATCGTATCCTCATACGCGGCGATATAAAGCAAGTAATCTCTACCGTAGTCAGAAGGCTTCAACAGAGGCGTTGACACCAAATATTTCTTCAAAGCATCGAAGGACTCCTAGGCTCGCTCATCCCAAATAAAAGGGGTGTCCTTCTTCAAAAGACGCATGAAACCTTTAGTGATAGTGGCATAGTTCACTATAAATCGACGAAGAAAGTTAGTTTTCCCCTATAAACCGTGAAGTTGTCTAATCATGTGCGGGGGAGGAAACTGAAGTATTGCCTCAACCTTAAGTGGGTCTACCATGATCCCAGTCTCAGAAACTAGAAAACCTAAAAGACAACCAGACTTGACGCAAAAGATGCACTTGTGAGGGTTCAACCAGATTCTATAATAACGACATCTTTCATAAACAAGGAGAGTGAGCAGCAAGATCATCAAGGTAAGCTTCGACTATGTGCTTAGGATCATGAAAAGCGAAAGTCATGGCATGTTGAAAGGTTGCTCCGGCGTTTTTATTGCCGAAAGGCATTTTTCGATATGCAAAAGTACCCCAAGGACAAATGAATGTCGTCTTCTGTTGATCCTCGGGTTTGATTTGAATTTGATTATACCCTGAAAAATCATCCATAAAATAAAATACTTTGCTTCCCACACACTCATCGAGAATCTGATCAATGAAATGTGTTGGAAAGTTATCTTTAGGACAGGCCTTGTTTAGGTCATGAAAATCCATACATACATGGATGGTTCCTTTCTTTTTATCTACAGGAACAGGGTTGGATACCCATTCAGTCAAGGGAATAAGGTAGATGAAGCTAGCATTAAGTAGCTTCTCCACCTCTGCCTTAATAGCAGGGGCCTTTTGAGGGTTGACAGCTCTAAGACATTGTCGAACAAGTTTAGCATTCGGATAAGTTTTAATCTCATGTTCGACAATACGAGGGTTGATTCCTGGCATCTCTTCATATGACCAAGAAAATACGTCTCAGAATTCCTTGAAGAGTTCGGTGTAGATCAAGATTTCTTTCGGTGAAAAATCTGCACCGATATTTACGTTTTCAACCTTGCCAGGGATACGAGAGATGTTGATCTGGACAAAAGGAGAAATACTCACCATATTTCCTTTGGAATAAATGTTGTGCATATCAAGTGGAGCTACAGCATGACCGACTATCTCACTCAAATTAGATCGGAAGTCGTCTTGTTTGATTCTTTCAAGCTCTGGGAGAAAATAAGAGTGGTGATGCATATCATCCCAAGGTTTGTAGGAACCATTCATGGCTTCAATGATG
This sequence comes from Picea sitchensis, assembly GCA_010110895.2. NCBI lineage: Eukaryota > Viridiplantae > Streptophyta > Pinopsida > Pinales > Pinaceae > Picea > Picea sitchensis. Next base: position 49,854 of record SNQJ01S0026495.1, on the reverse strand, counting down.
GCCTCGTTCAAAGGCAAAGTCCCATCGAGGATATCATGTGAACAAGACAATGAAGTGGCCCAAAAGGGCCTAAACATGGGATCCTCCTCGTCCGTCGACGAGGGAACAAGATCAGGATCGGTGGAAGAGTTGAGAACATCTTGATATGCAATATATGTTGTCAATAGTGGCATAGCCATTCCAGCATGCAACTGACCTTCACAAGACGAAGTAGGGGAAGGTAGCATCCACAAATCACTAAAATAAGAAGTGCGGAAAGGAATGGACCTCCCTGTCAAAACGGGCCTATCAGACATGGAATAAACATGATGGCTTGGTGAAGAGAAGTCTAAAGTACCCATAAGGGAAGAATACATTCTGACACCAATATTCTCAGATGTCAGCTGATAATTTTCGATCACAGGGATCGACTGTCCAATAGATGCATTAGGACTAGAGCACGCAAAGGCTAATTGATCGATCATCACGATCTTCCCTTCATGAGGAAAAAAAAGAATACGAAAGACAGACGACACGACGACGATCATAGCATAAGTCCAATTGTGACCTAGTAACAGGTTATAATCAAGAGGTGCATCAACTACCTATACCTCCACCTCTACCATCTTTCAACCTAACTAGACCAGAAATGCAGGGAGAATGCCGTGAGGGTGGAAGGAATGACCATCAAAAGAAGTCAACATGTTCGATGACTTGGAAAGAGTCAGAGAACCGAGAGCTTTCCAACAAACCAGGGACATCACACACGTAGCAGCGCCTTCATCAAAAACCTCACGTTTGATGGTCTACTTTGAGTACTCCACATGGATTTGGAAAGCCACATGGTAAGGCAAGTGAAGCTTAACATCTGTGACGTCAAACTTGATAACCTTTGATCCACTAGGTTCTAGAGCTCCTGAAGCAGAGAGTAAGGAATTCCTCTGTGAAGGACACGTTTGGAGTACCTCCAAAGTTGACATCGCACAAGGGGTTTGACCCAGGTCCTCAAAATAGAGTAGTTATGGGCAGCTCTATTATTCATATTATGGGTAGAGTGCTTGATTACTCCTTTCAGAATACGAGGTGGTGGCTCTAGTTTCTCAATATGTAAATTCATCTCCGGAGGAGGAGGAGGATATTCTAGACCAGGAATAGTTTGTTTAGAACTATAATCTCGAGATCGAGTGGCTACATCGATTTTCGCATCGACCATATTGATACATAAAGGGTCTCCATATTGCAACTGTTGGTTTTGACCACCACAAGCCACATTTCTGGTGTTCGAGGAGCTCGAGGAAAGGTTTGATTATGTGGGAATGGATATGTTAGCACGACAGGTGATTGAGATAATAGCCTCGTAGCTTCTGCACGTTTGGGGCATAAATGAGTAAGGTGATCATGTGTGCAAATCTTACAGGGAAAATTCACCTTACGTCTTTCTCATTTTCCCTCTCCATCATTACTACCCATCTTTTCATTATTATTATTGTCCTTGGGTTTATTACCATTTTTCCCACCCTTATGGTTATTACGTCCTTTCTTCTTGTTCCCTCCTGGTTGTTGGTTACCATTTGGGTTAGTCGACGATTGTATGGAGTGTACATCCCTTGATTGAGTGGGTTTGGAAGACACAGACGAGGATGGCCCTCCTACAGAATGGATTAGAGACAACTCTTTCAATTGGTTTATCACCGAGTCTGCGGACTTTACATTGGTGGCACCTACAATTCCATCGACATGAGGTCTGAGATTTTTCCTAGGGTCGTAAGTAGATCGTGGTGTGTCAGGAAGAAGGTGGTATAAATTCCAGACTGAGCATCTATCAAATCTAATTGTTGGGCCCTAAAGATAGCTTCTTCCTCAGTGGTAACCTCGTAAGTAGCAACATCCTTCGAGATAGGAGCATGCAAAAACTTAAGAAACCATTCTAAAAGAAAAGTCAGGCGTATAGGGGTTTTAATCAACCTCTTCCGTCTACGCCACTCCTAGATATGGTCTGAGATATGAGTGGTTGTTGGCCCTTGACCAAGTTTTGGGAGATACTTGGTCATGCTTGACCATTTTTGGGACTTCGACAGCCTGTCGAAGATGGAGCGCCAGACGAAGCAGAGATTGCAGAATCTCGGCCCACTTTTGGGTCCCTTTTGGGTTTTTGGGAATATTTAATGGGAAAGGGATGTCGTTACGTGGGTTTACCCACGCTTAGGCCCACTTTTGTAATGTATAAATAGATATCTAGGCATATGTTGGAAGATATAGGGATGTATGTGATGTAAGCTAAGTGCTAGTAGATTTTGTAAGTTCTTTGTGCATGACTCTAAGAGGCTTGCAGAGCTAAGTGCAAGTCGTTGTAAGGAGTTGTGGAAGGCTTTGTGTTGTTACATAAGGAAGAAGGATCTAGCGAGCTGCATAGATATTTTGTCTTATGCGAAGAAGGTTTCTGGTGGCTCTGTGTTGTAACCGATTGAAGACGCTAATAAAGAAGAAGATTTGGTAGATGTAGCCCCAGGGTGGGGGTGAACCATGTAAATCTGTGTGTTATGCTTTGTGCTTCGACTTGATGTGTTTATCCTTTCTTTTGCTAAGTGCTTTGATATATTTAGGTATATCTACTTATGCTTTGTGCTTATAGAGGTGTGTGAATGTTAGATCTGACATGTATAAATATGCTTATTGTTGATCTACCGGATCTGATCTATTTTACTATTGCTAAGTGTTGAAATACCTTAGATCTAAGTGAATGTTGCAATGCTCTGTGTTATCTACGAAGTATAATAAGGGTTGAATATTGAAGAATGATCTATGCTAATTACTCTATAAGCGATATAATCACATATCTATGTCCCAGCTAAGGTTGCAGACACTTGAGTCCTACAACCACCCCTGCCTCTACCTCGGGTGAGACTTCATCTCCTTCTAAGGTGTTTCCAAAAGGGACAGTAGTTAGGGCTTTGTTGGTGTGCTCTTGAGCGTTGAACCCTGGGTCTGCCCCTGTGCCAACAAATGGTTCTATTGTCGGGACTTGAAACTGTGATTTTTGGGAACTAATAAAGAAGAGGCTTGTGCAAAAGAAATCTTTTTGCGTAGATATGTGCCCTAGCGCGCAGTACCCTACTTGATTTATAAGCTTTGTTCTAAGAAAAGAAGTCCGATATGAAGAAAGAAGAAGGATATGAAAGATTTGTAATCCAAGGAAGGTAAAAGAGAGAATTTATGATTGAAAGAGGTAAGATTTGTGCTATCTACGAAGTATAATAAGGGTTGAATATTGAAGAATGATCTATGCTAATTACTCTATAAGCGATATAATCACATATATGTGTCCCAGCTAAGGTTGCAGACACTTGAGTCCTACAACCACCCCTGCCTCTACCTCGGGTGAGACTTCATCTCCTTCTAAGGTGTTTCTGAAAGGGCCAGTAGTTAGGGCTTTGTTGGTGTGCTCTTGAGCGTTGAACCCTAGGTCTGCCCCTGTGCCAACAAATGGTTCTATTTTCGGGACCTGAAACTGTGATTGTTGGGAACTAAGAAAGAAGAGGCTTGTGCAAAAGAAATATTTTTGCGTAGATATGTGCCCTAGCGCGCAGTACCCTACTTGATTTATAATCTTTGTTCTAAGAAAAGAAGTCTGATATGAAGAAAGAAGCAGGATATGAAAGATTTGTGCTCCAAGGAAGGTAAAAGAGAGAATTTATGATTGAAAGAGGTAAGATCTGTAAACTTTGTGCTCTATTAAAGGTAAGAATAGTTAAAGAAGTCTTAGATTTGAAAGATTTGTTCTCTATAAAAGTAAGATAGGTGGAAATTTGTGTTTCTAGAGTATGGATCTAGGTATATCTAATAGGTTTTGTCCTAGTTTGAAAGCTAGGGTGTTAATAGATGAAACAAGGTTTCATATGAATATATATGATAATAATAATGAAAGATATGTTATACATATGCATAGAAAGAATGATTGGACTAACAAATGGATGAAGGATCCTAGAAAGAATGTGTTCCAGGTTAACTCCTATGATCCTAGTGCGCAGTATCAAGGGATCTGGGGACCATTTAAAAGAAAGAAAGGATTGACCCTCTGTTACAGTTGCATAAGACCAGGACATTTTGCTAAGGAAACCCCTAGAAGAAGACCTAGTTTTCTTTGTTGTAAGGCTATGGACCATGAAGTGTTGGATTGCCCTAGAATGATCGATAAAATTGAAGGAATTAATCTGAACCAAGAAAACCCTAAGGCAAATCCAGAAAGGGTAGAACCCCAACAAGAATCAGAGAAGTATTGATACAAATGAAGGAGACCCTGAATGACCACCGACATGTCATATTATCAGATATTTTCAAAGAAAAAGAATGCATTGAAGCAAGAATAGGGGACTTCGACATTGACTATGTTCTTGATGAAGAGACACAAGTGAATATTATCCTAGAAAGAACTTGGGAAGCTATAGGGAAACCTGCTATGATCCCTTCATTAGGAGGAATAGGACTATTCAGAGGGAAGTTGGTAAGTTTATGTGGGAGGCTTGCTCAAATATCTACGACTGTCAATGGAACTTAGACAAAGGAAGATTTTGAGATTATCAAATGTATTGAAAACAGCGCCATGTTTACCATGTTACTAGGGAAACCTTGGATTGAAAGAGATCAAGCCAGATGGAAAGAAGAAGAGGAATCCTCGAAACAGAAAAAACAAGAGTTAAAAGATTCCATGACCAAAAAGATCGCTCAATTGATTAAAGAATGGGAAAATGGATCAAAGCTATTTGAACCTAGAAACTCTGATGTTGAAGTTGAAGACCACTAGAATACCCTCAGAAGACTAAAGTACTTACTCCAGAGGTAGAAGAGATGTTAACCCTGAAAGATTCTCAACAGTGCGTAGTAACTATATCTAAAGAAGATAAGAATCAGAAGGAAAAGAAGAATATTGAGACGAAGCTCACTGGAAAGAAGGCTAGGAAGCTAAGTACGAAGAGGGATAATATTGAAAAATTACAGAAGGTTCCAGAGGGAGCCTCACAGAAGGAAAATTTGCAGAATTTGAACTTCGTTGAGATATCAAAACAACGACATAGGTCACTTCGTCGTGGTGAAGCAATATAGTCGTTGGGGACGATATATTCGCTCGACTGATGCTCCGAACAGCTGGAAAAACATTTATGGCTCACCACCTGACCGATGGACTGTGCCATAATGAACAGAACAAGAGTTAATGAAGCCTCATACCCATTACAAGCAATCCATTGCTAAGTTTCCTATTTATCCCGTCACGCCATGCACGAAGAACACTTTTTCCAAATCGATAATTTGAGCTTGCAACTTTGGTTAAGATTGTCCAGTGATCATTACATCCTTACCTTCCATCTTATTGTTGTGTCTACATTACTTCTTGAACCCGATATTATTAACCCTGAGCGTGTATGTCCGAGGATATTAGTGCACTTGAAGAATCTGCGAAGTAATTACTCGTTGATCTTAGGACCGAGAAAGTCATGTCGAAAAGAAGGATGTCTATAGGTGTTCAAGCATCATTGACAGGAGGAGTCCAAGATTCTCCATCGACTACTCGTGGAGCAGGAACTTCCAGAATCACAACAGAGATGAGAACAAATCGTAGAGATGATCTCGCAAATGCTAAGTTGATTAAAAGCATCTTACCTGCATATATACCTCCTCTGAGCGACGCAGTGAACAGAGATAGCGTGCCTAGAGATTTTGACTATTCCTTGATCACTGCATACCTCCTAAAATGGATACGCGCAATTCACACAGACCAAGATAAGATAGCAGCGCTGAAGTTTAGTGACTTCAACCTTGGAGACCATAAAGCTTACAATATGCTCACCCTGCATAAGTATCTGACCAAGACGAAAGGCAAGAATTCAAATATTATCCCCCAGCACTGGACCCATAACCTTGCGCAGTCTACCATGCTTAATGTTATGAATATCTCGCACTTTAGATGACATCAAGAAGTGAACGCATGTGTTAAGTTGTTGTTATCCTGTTACCATGGGGGATATTTATGGTTGAACCGACGTATCATAATGGACCCAACCTTGATCCATCGGATCACCGGGCTGAGCATGAAAGGCCCTAACCCACATGATTTTTACCCTGGAAAAACCACAAAATGAGCCTTAGCACATAAGATAAAAGAGACTTATGGTGATGTCAAGAAGAGCACATGTGGCTACAAGGTAGCCTCTATTCAGAATGATGCAGTACGCCTCACCTGCCATCTGATCGCAGGAAAGTTAGTTCATAATAACCGACCAACCCAAGTCACTGGATTCGTAGTAGACCTCTCAAGAAAGTGCACGGAGGGCCTACAGATGAATTGTGCGCAGTACTTGGTAAACCAACTGGAGCTCGACTACAGAGAATCCTAGGACCAAGGATATGAGTTCCATTTCAGTTGGCTCTTGATCCTGGTCACTTTCATTGCATGGGAGATGTCGAAAGGTGCAACCTTCCCGGACATCAAGCCATTTGAACTGTTGGCCAAGAAGTTCAGTACCCTGTGGTACTCGAAAGATATGATTAAACAATGGCAGTCAAATGTCATGTTTCATTCATATTATAATCAGTTGAAAGTAGTTATCCAGTCTACACCGCACATCACTCCGAACACCCTCTACAGGTTTCGGCCCCTGATGAAGTTAAGTGTAGATAGACACTTTCTCTACATCACAGCGTGCGCTAACAAGCACAAGAATCAGTTGCAGTTCTATTATAGATTAAAAAAAGAAGATCTTGAGGAGATCACAAAGGAATGGTCGGCGGACCTCCTTGTTCCAGCTGACCCTGCGGACATATCTGATGTAGATAGTCCAGAAACTACGCAGGATCTACCCGGACCTAGCATGCAACAGAAGATCAGTGAAGTGAAAGACTTAAGTAGTGCCTCGGTGAAGACTGATTCCATCACGCCAGAGCAAGAGGGTGATGGTGAAGAATTAGAATAAGTCGAACAAAAGTGCAGAGATGAAGCGAAGATTTTGAAGAAGAGGAAGGGGTCACCTCAAAAATCTTCTTCCTGGAAGAATTCCAAAGCTCCCGTGACTAAGATACAGACCACGCTGACCCCAGATGACTTCAATTTCATCATTGAATCCCTGAACAATGTTGTGTTGGAGATAGTAGAGACACAAGAGGCAAAGAAGGAGAAGATTTATAATCGTATTGAGATAGAGCTCCAAGGGGTGCAGCGGGCACTACAGTCTAGTCGCGCAGTCTCCACTGCGCCTAAGATAGTAGGAACACCAGAACCAGGGGATGAGCCAACTCAACTCCACCGGATTGTTGATACAGTCGAATCTCGCCTTCAACGGGCTCAAGAAGAAACAGTGCAAGCCAATCAAGATTTAACACAGGTACAGGGAGTTCTTATGGAGCACCACAGCGCGTCAGAATGAGAAAAGATTGCTCTCCAAGAAAAATGGGATGTAGAGAAAGAAGAGCTACAGCAAAGCAAGGAACAGTTGCTCGCAGAGCAACTCGAGATAAAGGAACTAGTCAATAGAGAACTTCACTCTGTGATTGTCGTCGAAGTACAGATAGAAGAACGGGTTCCACAACAGGTGGCACAATTGGAAGAAGTAATTCAGAAGATCCAACAGCACTTTGCAGATCTCGACCTTTGCACAATAGCTGAGACCCGTAGGAGATCAGAGACCAAAGATAAATAACTGCCCATAGTGTAGTTGATAGACTGAAAGCTCTTGCCTTGGAGTGCAAGCAGTTGAGTAGCCGCAGTGCCCAGACATATGAGAACCTCGCCAAAAACCCAGAGTTATATAAACTTGAGTCGCAGCTACAGGAGGCAAAGTATGAAGCTGAAAATCTACAGATGCAGTTGAAGGCCCTGTCACCCATAGAAAGAATGAAGATATCTCATGAACAGCGCTCGGCCCAGCAGAAGATCAATACGATCCATAGCAAAGTGATGGAAGTGACTCAACGACTTCAACCGGTGCAATATAAGGCATGTCAGTTGTTCACAGAAGTTGAAATCCAAGGAGCAGAGCTAGAACAGGTTATGAGTGCAGCAGAGCAGTGCCTAGAGGGACGCATCAATGACGCACTCATCCAGGAGTTTGTCGAGCAAGAGGTCGTAGCACAATAGCAGGTCGAAGCAGCTCAAGCCAAGCTTGAGGCATTCGAGGCAGAATTGATCAGACCAGAGTGACTCGGGGTGAGTCATAGGTGAGTGTTGGGGGCCTATTGACCCTTGACCAAGTTTTGGGAGATACTTGGTCATGCTTGACCATTTTTGGGACTTCGACAGCCTGTCGAAGATGGAGTGCCAGACGAAGCAGAGATTGCGAAATCTCGACCCACTTTTGGGTCACTTTTGGGTTTTTGGGAATATGTAATGGGAAAGGGATGTCAGCCCGTGGGTTTATCCACGCTTAGGCCCACTTTGTAATGTATAAATAGATATCTAGGAATCTATCGAAAGATATAGGGATGTATGTGATGTAAGCTAAGTGCTAATATATTTTGTAAGTTCTTTGTGCATGACTGTAAGAGGCTTGCATAGCTAAGTGCAAGTCATTGTAAGGAGTTGTGGAAGGCTTTGTGATGTTATGTAAGGAAGAAGGATCTAGCGAGCTACGCAGATCTTCTGTCCTATGCGAAGAAGGTTTTTGGTGGCTCTGTGATGTAACCGATTGAAGACGCTAATAAAGAAGAAAATTTGGTGGACATAGACCCATGGTGGGGGTGAACCACATAAATCTATGTGTTATGCTTTGTGCTTCGACTTGATGTGTTTATCCTTTCTTTTGCTAAGTGCTTTGATATATTTAGGTAGATCTACTTATGCTTTGTGTTTATAGAGGTGTGAGAATGTTAGATTTAACATGTATGAAGATGCTTAGTGTTGATCTATAGGATCTGATCTGTTTTATGTTGCTAAGTGTTGAAATACCTTAGATCTAAGTGAATGTTGCGATGCTCCATGCTATCTACGAAGTATAATAAGGGTTGAATATTGACGAATGATCTATGCTAAGTACTCTATAAGCGATACAATCATAGATCTGTGTCCTAGCTAAGGTTGCAGACAGTTGAGTCCTACAACCACCCCTGCATCTACCTCGGGTGAGACTTCATCTGCTTCATAGGTGTTGTCGAAAGGGCTGGTAGTAAGGGCTTTGTTGGTGCACTCTTGATCGTTGAACCCTGAGTCTGCCCCTATGCCATTAGTGGTGGTATCCTGGCATAAAGTCGACAACAGTTCTAGGCCAACATCATAATGAATAGGAAACTGGAAGTGGTTAAGAAATATCATAACCAACTTACTAAAAGTCCCATATGCCCCCCTAGGTAGCTCAATATACCATTTCGCAGCAACTCTGATAAGGGTGCGTTGAAATAATCTCAAACAAATAGAATCGTCATTAAGGGAGTTTGATTAGCACCAAAGTTGAAAGGTGTTGATGTGATCACCAAGATCCTCTCCATTCGTACCCTCAAACTTTGGGATGTATGAAGGAATTTTGGTGATCCAGGTGGATATCGGTGGCCACCCACCTTTTCCGACTGGCCCAAAACAGTTTTCTGGCAATTTTGGCAATTTACTATTTTAGCATTTTTTAACTTCCAGATCCAATTTGAGGGATCAAATGAAGGTTTTTCTAGATTGAGGTTCTCAATGATATCCTATGACATTATTGATCCCCCAAAATGAATCTCCTCAATGATACCTTTCCAACGAGCTATCATACACCTAAAACGGAGATCGTGTGCAAAAGTTATGACCCCGGGAAGTTAATGTACTAACTTACCCAAACGGGGCCCACATGGCTTTTGGCACTTCATCTCCTAGGGTTAGGTTTTTGGATGTATAGGGTTTTGGCATTCCCATTTATTGTAAAAAGGCCTTCAAAGCCTCATTGTAATCATCTTCTTACGAATGCGAGTAGCCATCACATCTCTTCTCAGAGATAAGCTGCCACCATTCTAGCGAGTCTTCACTCTGTATTTTTATAGTCTCTATACATTTCTTTGATTAATAGAAACTGTGTATTACTGTATATCTATGTTTATGGTTGCATCTCTGATACATTTATGTTATATTATTGAATATCTGCGATATCTCTGTGCATTTATTTATTATATCTCCGCTCTCATTTCGTGCCGAAAATAATCTGGATCATTTGGTGGGGACGGGGGGCCATGTAGGATCATGACTCACAGGGGCATTCATTAACTTAGACAAATCTGGCAGATTAAGCGTGGCTAGAAAATGGAGATGGGGTTGTGACATCTGACCCCAACCTCCCAGGAAATATTGTTCTTGCGGATTTGCAGGCCATCTAGGGTTCTCGTAAACACCATGGCCTTGTCTAGCATTATAATGCCTTCCTCCGGGCTGATTCATATAAGGTTGGTTGTGCATCATTCCAGTAGGAATGTTCTGTTGAGGGTTATAGAAATTTCCCCCCGCTGGATTATATCTGGGTTGGGGGTTGCCCATAGCGTGAAACTGACCTCCCCCGAGTTGGAATCCGGAGGATAGAGGTGGATTCGTCATGCCAAATGTATTGGTCAGAATCTACACCAAGGAGGTGGGGTTGTAGAATGGAACTTGAGTTGAAGCTTGTCCGTCAGGTTGGTTATTCCACCCAGAAGTAGGAGGATTGGACCCAGGGTTAAAATCAGGGATGCCTCCCATATTAGGAGTCATTTGAGGGATTTGAGATCCACCAAACAAAAAATGAGTGTAGGGAGGTGTACTACCCCCAAGCCCAATGCTAGCATTAAGGCCAGTAGTTGGGATGGAGTTCGAAAACTCTGAAGTGAAGTTTGGAATACCATAAGAAAATGGACTAGAAGCCATAGGGATGGACTAAACATTGTAGCCCGGTGAGTGACCAAGAGACCCAAAAGGGTTTGAGGCAAGAGATTGAGCATTTACTATAGGTCGGGCCATAGTAATGATAGGTACCTCTGGCACTACAACCATAGAGGTTGCAGGATCAAAGGGGTGCCATTAACTATAGTAGGTATGGTAGTCGAAGGGATCCCAGTGTTATGAAGACCAGATTCAGTACTCATCCTTGTAGAATCACAAGTCTGAACAGTGGATGTGTGTGTACCACTCCTAATAACTCTACACCTTTTAGAAGGCAAAGACTCAAAATCTGGTGGTAACTGTAAAAAGCGACGGGACCGGCGGGGAGGCTGGTCTGACTCCACGATGACTTAAGACTCTAAAGATAAAAAATATATCCTAATTCCAACTAGTAATCAAAGAGAACACCAAAAGTCAAATGGACAATATACATGTAAATGGGGTAAAGTGGTTGAGTGGCCTCCCTCCCTAAAGAAGGTATGTCTCACTGAAGAGGGGCTTGAGACTCCCTGCTAAAGATCGAAGGTAACAGAATCAGTTATAAGGGCCCTCGTGGGCTTAACAACCAGTCGTTCAGATCCCCCCAAAGAGGTAATCCTCCATAAAGGTTGTGTGTTGTCTGGCCCTTATCTGACCCAGGGTACCTACAGAATAACCCCTGCAAGTAACCTATGAGACACCTAAGTCAAGAAACTAATAAACCATTATATAATCGATGCATAGGCGAGCAGTCATAAGTAAATTCCACCATATGGGTAGGGTAGAAAAGCCCGAAACCTTGAAAGCATTGCCTCTCACGGAGGAAAAGACACTAACAAGATCCCCAGATATGAATAGATCCCCAGAAATATCTCTGATGCTAGGAAGGTATCGGGAGGATATCCCTTCAACCAACTTCGCGCGACCTCATGATTAACTCTGGTGTGAGCGAAGTCTCCTGGTCTTACCAATTATACAATGGATTTCTCCACTCCCTTACTCAGACACATATGTTGATTTAATTGCCTTGGAGAATTTTACTCACAAAATCTTATTCCAAGGCACTAAATCCTAGGCTAGTTTGTGCACCCTAGAAAATAAAATCATTACTAATAAGTTTTAAATTATAGCGTTGACTTTATGACCATGATTACTAAAAAAGGTGTGGTAGTGAAAATCATGGTGTTATGAATCTGAACGAAAAGTAAATATGAAAATAATGCAAAGTCCTAACTTTAACTTTCAATGAATGATATGCTTCTAAAAATGATGCAATTTTCAAATTCAACTCTGCAATTCAGAAGTAAAAATGCAATCTTTCACTATATGAACTAAGCTAATGATAAGGGATCAAAAGACAAAAAAATCCAAGAAATGCAAAATGCCTATTTTTTTTGTATTTTCAATATATAGAAACCAAAAATGCATGGACTGAAAAGTAACTTGATATATAGCCCTACTGTGTATAAAAAAGATATAACTCAAGAAGGATATCAACCAACAAAACACCCATCCCAATTTACAAGGACAATAAAAATGAAAAGATGAAGAGAAAGACTTCGCCCAAAATTTCAACCAAAATAGAGTTTCATGTCATCCCACAAGCACTCAACAGGCACTACAGAGACCTAAGAAGGATTAGCAAGCATCAAATCCCACCCAGCAAACACCAAACCAATCAAATAGGCAAGGAAAATTGGTGTACATAACTTTTTAGGCAAAAAGAGCATATATACACAGCTTGCAATGAGACAACCTATGTATGTACGCGATTGTCAAGACAAAAAGGCATGTATATGCTTAAAAACAAGGCCATGCAAGGGAGAAAGGATGAAAACTCAGACCCAGAGTGAACAGGAGTTGTCGAGCAATGATACGACAAGAACCACAATAGAAACGAGAGAAATCTAAGGAGAAAGTACTTCAAACCCTAAGAAAGAAGATTCATCCCCAGTATGGTCGCCAATTTTGTTACGAGGAAAATATCTCTATGGCTAGGGTGAACCACAATAGACGTATGTGACTGCAAAAATCAACTCTATCCCCAAAAACATGCTATATAAACCAATGTGCAAGCGAGATAAGAAAGGGACCTACCTCATTCATATGTTTGATGATGTCCACCATTGAGAACTTTGACCCAAAGCTTTATACCTGCAACAAGTTCTCAACAAACAAGCAGAGAAAGCATATAGTGATAATATAAAATGTTAGCACATTAGATAGCATAATCTATTAATATACAAAACAAACATGCCCATGGATAATAACTCATATATTTTCAAGATATCAATTGGACGGGAAGAGAGTATTTATATTAATAAATGATCAGCAGAAGTGAAAATATTACAGACTTCCATGTTGGCACGGTTCGGAACCGAGAAACCAGGTTCCTTCCAGTTGGGCCTCCACCACTTCAATCCTCCACCAAAGGCAAGCTCATATAAGGGAGATAATTATGTTCTCCATCAATAAGGGAAGATCTTGGGGGTTGAACATTATGTTCAAACTTAAAACACAAAGGGATGCAGACTCAATATGAAGTGATAATTTCTTCATAGTAATCTTGTTCTCAAAGTTGAATTCTCTCATTTTTCCATAGCTAGGAATTGGCCTCTTTATAACCTTCAAAATGCAACTGAAGGGTCGAGACGGAACATTTCCAGTATATGGAAGGCCAAGAATCAGAGATCTCTTGTTGTGACATGGAAACCCGACATTTAATTTTGATTTTTTGGCACAAATCCCAATGTACGTGGGTTGTAGTGGGGAAGCCTGCATATACGCTTGTTGTATAGTGTGCAAGATGCATACAAGTGGAAATTTTTTTATTTTTGTCTCTGGATTTAGTCAACGGGGAAGATAATTCTGCATAGGGAAATGGAATAAGGCCCTCTCTACAAGATTGCATAGGGTGAGGCAAATCTTTCTCTAACAAATGTCACCCTGTCTTGCAAAGCTATTGGTGATATGGCCTGTGTGTCCACCGTGTTGTCTCAAAAGTTTCTCACCTGTTGTTGGTGGTCAACTTCAATCTTCTTATGTTGATTCCACAGAGAAAACCCTTGATTAATCAAATCCCGGTTTTAATATATGGATCCAGTTATATCATGTTGGTATATTGTTCATTGTTATAAGTTGGTGGGGTATTGTTGACAGTGGTTGATTGTTGTCTCATCTTTGTTCATAACGTTGACAGTGGTTTTGATTATTGGTATCTAGTCACTATTGTTTATTATAACATTCAAATCGATAGCTCAGCATGGTTAATTGGTTGATTTGGGAAATTGGATTGGATAAACAGTCGTTGTCTCTTATGTTGTAACAATTGGATTTTTAACCCAGCATTAGTTTATAGTTGATTAAGTCACGACGATGTTTCATGCGTGATGTGTTGGTATGTGTGGGTTTTCTACAACATGTTTAAGTTGAAATGGTGGTTGTTGTTACTGTGTGTTTAAATTGCCAATCGGGAGTATTGCAATTTAAAATCGTGATAGTTGTGACTTGTCTATCCACTATATATGTTATGGATATCGTTGATTACACCATCAGATATGGGCACGGGTTTTATAACAGTATGATTTCATTTGCAATTTGATTATTAAATTGATTAGAGGAATGGAATCGGGCACGATTTTTTTGTCTGTGTTTGATTGAGGAAATCATTCATGGACAGTGGTTGATGTATTAATGTTGAACAGAGTGGAAACAAGTGACTGTGTGTTCATTTGAAAAAAAAATTAAACATTAAATGGGACAAATAAGAAGAAAAAGAACTCTTATAAAGATTGTTTTGGAAGGCATATTGTTTTGAGTTTGATGACACTGTGTTAGAAATTTAATTGTGAATAGTGAGCAAGTTAATACATAGAAATGATTAAATTATACACAGTAATTGTTTAATCGATCAAAGTGATTATTTGGTGAGTGTTGGATCTTTTGCATTTAATATAGAATGGTTTTATGGATTAGTTAATTAATTTTATGAACAGTATATGCTCTCTTTCCCTACCATTATTCCACTTTTCGCTAATTACAATCCCCTCGCCTTCCCATATTCGATACTCACTCCCTGTTCCTAAAATTTAATTATAGTTAAGAGGATCTCTATGTTGTGACAGTTTAAGATCACAGGGATGGATTACAGTGATATGTTCTTTGGTTTACATTTCAGTTGATTGTTGTTGTCAGTGATCAGTAACCATGTTCTTTTTCCCCTCATTTTAACATTTTTCGCTCAATACAAACCCCTCGCATATCCCAGAACCTTTGTTCACACCCTTCTCATTGACAATGGTTAAAAAATTTGTATGCATTGGATTGCATGAGTCTGATATGTTACTGAGCCAAAATTTATTTCATATTTTAAAAGAGTTGGCATGTATGGTTGTTAAAGAAACTACTTTCTAATCAATCATGCATACAGGAATGAGATTTTTCAGCCAAGGTATCCATGGCAGAGGTAACCGAGGAAGAGGTATTTGGAATAGGGTCCCAAGAAGGCCAACATTCTCCATTCACTTTGATGTTGACTCGCAAGAGTTAGGCCGGCTATTTCAGGCTAGGTTTTTCAATTGGATTGGGCAAGGAATGGTCCAACATAGGCCTGAAAGGCCTCCCTTCCAATATCCACAATCCCCTGGTATTCTCGTGCCCCCTCATGTCTCATTGCAACCCGAGGTTCCTGAAAACGATGGATGGCAAGATATTGTCCACCCGACAGTCTCCCAACATCGTGGCTGGCCCAATTTGTCTTTACCTTCTCTCCCGCCTATCAATCAGATTTTCCAAGATGCCCCTATCCACTCACCATGCCCCTGACAAAGGAAAATCCAATGGTGCCCCTTCCTCACCCTCCAATGGTTCTGATAAATGTGTGTCCTCCTGAATGCATTTGAGGGACGATTGTCCTCATGTGATCAGCAAGATTAGGCCTAAAGGCTCAACACAGCCAAAGGAAAATTCAGAGAGATCAAAAGGTGACAGCAACAACAAGCGAAAGATTGCATCTCAGAGTGGAAAATATGGATTTTAAGTTTTATTTTACTTATTGTTGATGACAATTGATTTCAAAAGTTTTGGACAGCATGTTTTTTTGGATATATGAGTAATATATGTTTTTTTTAATAATTTCAAATATCAATGAGATAAATTGTCAAACATGAATGTGATGATGGGAGTCACAAGGTGGGATTTTTATGTTTAATTAACTAGTTATGTTATGATTTTTAAGAGTTAAAGGGGAGTCACAAGGGGTCCCACCTACTAGTTATTATTTATTTAAAACCCTTATTATGATTTATTACTTTTCCCCTTAACTAAAAAGTTGGTTGAGTTCTTAGTTAATTTAACTAATGAAGTAGTTCAACTACTTCAACCAACTCTAATTTGCTTGAAGGCAAGAGAAAGGGGATGAACAAAAGGAGAATAGAAGGAAAAGCATACTAAGGTTTGCTCTTTGAGTTTGTGTTGAGATAGTTCAGTTTTCATTCATTCCTTAATTTATCACAAGCCTAATTTTTTTTTATGATAGCAGGGTCTTATTGTAGACAACAAGATTCAGGGTTGAATTACATCATTCAGACACTTGTTTTTCAGAGGTGTTGATCTATCTTTGATAGTCTGTGTAGACTTGTTTGTTTTTTAATCAGTTTTTGTGACTGACAAAGGCTATTGTGCGGAGTCGAGTGGGCAGCAATCTGTGGCAAGTTGATCCAGCTTTTAGAGTTCAATTTTTTTATTTTTTGTCAGAAGTCATTTTGTATGTTTCATCGGGGACGTCTAAGTTTGACTTTGGTCCAAAACTTCTTCACGAAATTTTGTAAAGAGAGTGACTCTTTGATGAATTGGAATGAAATAAAGGGTTTCTTTATGTCTCATCTGTCTTGATTATCGACTTGGTGTCTTTACTTTTGTCTCTATGTTTATTTCAGCAACTGTTATGTTCAGAAAAACACATAAATAATGAATTTTTCAGCAAGATTTTATTTATAAAAAAACAGCCTAAGCACTTGTAATCAATACTTGTGAGTTAGGATATTAATTTTGATGGATATAAACATAGGGTGATATTCCTGTCTATTTTTCTTTAGCCAAGCAAAATCTGAAAATTCTTGAGTAAGATCATTTCATATATTTTCCTCAACATTTATTTGGCGACCATACTGGGGAGATCTTCAATACCTCTCTAGTTAGTTTTTTTTCTTGATTTGCATCGAATACATCTATTTTTTTTATATTGATTATTTGACTCTTTATTTCTTAATGATTGTGCATGTTACAAGGCAGCCGAATATTGAGCCTGGTCTTCAAGATCAGACCAGCATTGCTTTGAATCTATTTAACACTATTTTAGACACTATCAATACTCGTGTTGAGCTTAATCATTCATGGGAAGAAATTGAACGAGATATCAGTGCCCAATAACGTTTGGAAGCTAGACGTAGACATCCTAGAAATTATCATTAACCTTCATGTTCCTTCAATTTTGGCCTTACTTTCATGTCCTTAGACTCTCGTGTTTCTAGAAGAAGAAGAGGCTTATCACCCGAAATTAATCCTATTGTTGAAATAGGAAGAAGGAACGTTGTGTTATCTACCCAACAAAGTGATCTAAGGAGAACTTTGGTTGATTCATCTAGTTCGTCTTTCTCTCCCTCACCTATCATCCACAAGATGGCATCTAGTGGTGGCTCTGGTGGCACTAGAAGTGCTTCCTCTTCCCAGTATTCAGCTTCGTCGGTGATTGGTAGCTTATATAGCCACCATATCCCTGTCCAATCTACCACAAATCCCACCAAAGTCATTAAAAGGTATGGTATTTTTCAGTTTGAAGAAGACGCCACAACCACCATGTGGCATGTTCCCTCTCCCCTTAACCTAGCACCCGCTACTCGTCCACTTCCTAAATTCAAAGAGAATATCCCTAGGTTTTTGGGAAATAACATTGTCACTACAAATGAACACCTGGTGGCATTTTCTAATACTTGTCACAACATAGGAGCAAATGACAATGATACTTGCATGCGCTTATTCATCAATTCCTTAGAAGGAAAGGTTGTCGCCGATTTCTTTGACCTCCCTCCTAAGATTTTGTCAACTTGGGAGGAGTTAATATATTGTTTCAGGTCCACCTATGGGAAATCTAAAATCCCAGCCGAGAAGTTACAGGAATACAATAACATCGCCTATAAGGATGGTGATACCATCAAGTCCTTCAACTTGTGTTTCACTAAGTTATATAATCAAATCCCTAAACTCATTCGACCTTAGAACCAAGTCGATTTCATGCATTACTACACCGCATTACCTTCCCCCTATCATCATAGGCTCGAGGAAAAATCCATTGATAACCTCGGTTCCACTCTACATACTTTTTCAGAGTATGAAGAACAGCTTGAAAGAATAGGTCTTCCACGGGGAGAATCGGTTAAACAGACAGACATGTCCGCCCTCTTACATGAGCTAGTACAAGCTATGAATAATCATATGATAGTATATGAGCGAAAAGAAATTGTCTCTCCTCTCACCCCTGGAGCTTCATCCTCTTTTTCACCCCCCTTTATAAATCAAATTGAAAATAATTTTCAGCCTAAAGTTATCTTGCCTCGAAGTTGGTGTAACTTCTATGAGGAACACCATGAGGAAGCCACATGTGAGTTAAGGAATAGTGCCAGAGATAAGATATTTTGTAAAAGACCAGAAACTACCATCGTTGTCCTCGATTTTGCAGAGCCATAAGATGTCATGATCATCAATACTAGGAACAAAGCCTATGCTTCCAAAGGAAAATTTTACCATCCCCGCAATTATTCTAGCCCGAGCTCATCCTCACCCGTTGTTATTGTTCAGGTTCCTAAGGTGCCTGACAGTCAAGGAAAAACTTCCCCTCTCCCCTCTTCCAAGTACAATATCTTGAATCAGTTGGCCAACATCAAAGCAGATGCAACCCTTCTGGACATGGTTGTCGTCCCTGAACAACAGATGCATCTGAAACAATTCATGGAAGGAAAAGCTTATGTTGTAGACAATCTTTCTAAAGAGGTAAATGAAGAGGATTCATCTGTAAATAAAGTAGGTGTACATAAATTTAGATACCCTGTAAAAAAATCCCCCTTTTTATATTTATGTAAAGGTTATGGATAAGATCGCCCATTGTTTCCTCATTGATGGAGGTTTGATCCCAAGTGTGATGTTGAAGATTATTATGGAAGAGCTAGGCTTGTCTCATACAAACGAAAACGCCAGAAACATGCTCTCTTATAATAGTCTGCAACAAATGACCATAGACGATATTAAAGATGTGACCTTAGTTTTGTGTGCACATCCTGAAATAAGGACAACCCTTAGCATTCAGGTAATTGATATGCCAGTAAGAAATTAATCAATCATCTTGGGAAGAGATTGGCAAGCATTGACGGGTGGATACCTCTCACTCGACGGGACACATTTGTTCGTTCCTCGGAATGGTAAAAACATTATAGTCCTTAGAGAGGGAAGGATTTCACCTTACATAGAGAGTGTCCCACAACCTAATGTGAACTGTATCAAAGAGGAAATAGGAGTGTATTCCATCTTTGTTGAGGAGGATAATATTCCCTTGGAACAAATAGATTTAGATGATGGTATGTGGCACATGAACTTTGATGGTTCATGCTCTAATGAAGGTAATGGAGCTGGCATTATCTTGATTTCTCCTGTAGGGAAAATTCATAACTTGTCTTACAGGTTGGAGTTTGCTTGCACGAACAATTGTTATACATTATTTTGGTCACTGTAATGATGATCTCACAAACATATGTTCAGGATCCCAACATGAATTTTTGCCTGAGGAAAGAAACTTCTTTCCTCCTCTACAAGGCTGCTTTTTAGAAAGGGTCCGCAAGTTGTACATATTACACAGTGCGTAAATCTTACATTTTCGTAGGCTGCTCTATGGCTGGCCCGCGGGATTTCCGCAGGCTGCTATATAGGCAGGGTGCGGCGGCATTCCAAAGCTAAAAGAGGAAAGAGGTTTCATGAAGTTTCTAGAAGGGGAATATTCTAGAATATGAGGTGACGTCTATATGGTTGCGATCCTACTAGTTCTTTTGATTTGGTGGGATCATTGTCATCCCTTTAACCACTTCACCTTCTCCTATATAATCATGGGATTCTCATGGAAAAGGTTCAGCAAGGTTAAGAAAGATTAAGCAAATAATTGATGAAAGAATAGGTTGAAGACTGTGTGAAGAATCTTGTTTCTAGTGATGCTTGAGGCCACCATTTACCCATCAAGCTTTTGTGGATTATCTTCATGCGAATTTCGGAGCAAGTGTATGTGTGTGTTGGAACGAAGGACCACTAAAAGGGAACTTGCAACATCAAGGAAATTCAGTTGTATCTTCTACTTTTCATTAATATAATACGGTGGCATGTCTCTTTCCCATAAAATGATTAGTGTTTTATTACATGACTCCTTGATCACATGTTTAGGTTTTCATTGAATTCTATTATTGCTTCTTTCACATTGGTTGGTTTGTGTTGTCACAGATCTGATTCCACAAGAGCACTGGAGTGAAGCAGGGACAACAAAGATATAAGGAAGTGATTCATAAGGTATGTTATCTATTCCTCTTTGGATAGTAAACTGAATGATTGCAACTTAGGGAAAGCATCTTGTTCCGTCTCATTTTGTTCTAGATCCATGTGGATCTAGGGATTAGTTCATGTCCGCATCTATCGATTTACCCAATAACAAAATTGGCGACTCCACTAGGGAATACAAATTGATAGTGGTTTTTTGTTGGCCATTCGTTTTTGACCTATTATTTTTACTTGATATCAATATTTGAGTCTCTGGGAGACCCATACACTCTCCCTAGGTTTAAAAGTCCACCTAGATGTTTTGCCTTTTTTCCCCAAATTTCTTGATTTTTCAAACACGTCTGCACTACATTATAGATAGCCTGTGGAAACTATTCATTTCCACACCCTGGTGGTTTGTTTCAGCGTGGGATTTCCGCACCCTGCATCTTTCTGGCTCGCGGAAATCATTCATTTCCGCACGGTGTTATACTTCCCACCTGCGGCGGCGTTTGAAAAAAAAAATGGTTGGGGTTTTGGCCTCTACTGTTGCCCAGTTTTGCTTTAATCAACTGGGCAAGGATTTTTAATGCCAGTTCTTGACTTCTTCTGATTGTTTCAACTTGCTCTTGATTGGTTTCGGAAATCGAACACCTCTCTTTTGATATTTTTTCAATCTTTGTTTTTTATTTTTATCGACAAGGATATAATCTCTGGACTTGTGTCTGAGTGCTTGCTCAATTAAAGATATTCATTTGGATTTGGATTTGTAGGTGGGTTACACCATCTGGATTGCTTAATGATCAGAAAAACATTTCTTATTCATATTTGAAGAGACATTTTCTTGTCAATTTTTATTTTTATCTCCATTGAAAGATCGATTCGGGTGCTTGTTGAGTATTTTATTTTCATTGATTGCTTATCCTTTCTCAAATCCATCCCCGTTTTGGTTTTCAAAAGGAAAATATTAAAGTATTTTAGTCTTTTAGGTAATCATTTATACAGAAAATATTGGCATTCAAAAAATTGAAAAAGAACGAATAGTGAAATTACATTGTTGATGATTGCTTGGTATTTCATTGAAAGAAACAAAGTATATTTCATAGTTTACACCATTCCAGAAGTACCTTCTCCTTACTGTAGATAGAATTCATTGAACAAAAAGTTGCATCATTCATTTTCTATTTGCATATTGTTGGGTCAAGGTCTTACACAACATCGGTTTCATTCTCGTCTCCCTCTTGAGTAACAACAACCTTTAATAATATTGTGAAACTCTAAAACTTAACTAGTAATTTTTCTAGGGCTCTTTTGCACCAACATTAGCTAGGCTAGAGCTTTGGAATAGGCAGTGAGACACACTCTCCAAAGCACAAAACACACAATAGTATATTGTGATAGGGAGTGTTCAAATCCATTTGCAACATTTTGTCCTGGGAAGCCCTTCTCACACAAGGGTCAAACCTGAGGTCACATTGATATTGACAGAGTTACTCACCCTTCTTTGTTGGTCTCGGTGTAGAGATTGCACGTATTATGGGGGTCGCTTGAAGGTATACCCACAATGATGAGTGGAAGCCTCTCAAGTTGATTCTGGGCTCGATACCCTGCCCTTGTGTGTGGATCAAACTGTCGACTGTTTCCCCAGACGTCATTGTTGTTTGTGGTAACTTTAGTATCCTATCTTCTTAAGGTCTTACACAAGGTGACTGTGGAGGGGAAAGTCTCCACTGTACCTAGAATCGACGTTGGCCAGACTCACTCGGGCTCCTTGAGGGTATAGCCATGATTATGTGTGGGAGCTTGCACCAAGGTGTAAGTTAGTTAAGAAGGTTGTCAACGTAACTTTTCCACCCTGGCCCAGCTCCTTCTTGTCTTGACTTCGCGACGTTGGATTTCATCACCAACTAGTGACTTCGGAATAGAAAGGTTTTGTTTTCTTGGTTTTGATTCCTAGATTATACTAGCGAGTGTTGTTTGTTAACATAGTTGGCCATATATTTTTTTCATATAATTTTCGGTTCCGCCAACATTGACCCTCCACGTCATTCACGTAGGATGCAAGGACTACCTCCGAAAGATCCATAAGTTTCTCAACCCTTGACTCCTAACCCACCGGAGGATTCTCCTCAACAGAGTGAGATCCAGGACCACACACCATCACAGCTGGAAAGGACTGATTCTCTAGAGAGATTTTGAAATGTTTATGACCCTCTAGAAGCTTTCCGCCTACCTCCTAGATACGAGAGACGTGTTCTCCAACTCAATTCGTCTGGAGAAATTGTTGTCGACACTTCTGGATTACCTCCCGAAATTGTCGCCCACTTAAATGAGGACCCTTTTTGGGACACTGACATAGCTCAGACTCCAACTTTTAGAAGGAACCCTCCTACCTCAAAGACAGAAGTTGAAATACCTACCACTTCTGAACCACTCGAAACATCTTACACATTTACGATACCTTTAGATCACTTTAACAATACAATGTGCTATTATTTTCTCCGTTCAGAAGCATTGTCAGTTGGTTCCAGTTCAACCATCCCTCTTCAACATGCCCATTCCATGATGGTCCCAAATACTATGATTATTCCCACTGGGAATATGGTGGCTATCCAAACACCTATTGGCACACCACTTTTACCTAGTCAGATCCCACCACTTCATCTTGAGTATAATGCGTTGAATGCTTCTATTCCCATTCCTACCTAAGTTCCATCCAGAACTCCTGGAGTCTTTACTCCTCCTGGGCACAATCATGTTGACGATTTTATTTCGACACTTCCCCAGCCCCCTCCCCCCCTCGGAGGGTCTTATACACCTCTCATCGGTGGATCTGACCCTAGTGGCATTACTCAGTCTTTCACACCTAATTATCATATTCCTTTTGGTAGACAATTTAACCCTGGGGGCCAATTTCAACCCCCGCTTGGAGGTCAAACCCCAATGGGGACACAACCTCTGGTCAGAGGACAACCCCCACCCACCCCACCCTATGGATGGAACATCCCGACAACTTTAGCTCAATATTGGAACTTTCTTACCCAGGGTAATACTCAATCGACTAGGGGGCAACAGCCTCAATTCACCTCTTTCATACCCCCTGGTATGGGCCAACCTTACCCTGGGACCTCCAATCCCATTTGGGGTTCGAACATTCCATCTATCGTCCTTTTCCAAGGGAACTTACCTAATTAGCACAACCCCACGGGCTACCTTCCACCACACCAACAATTGAATATGCTTGGATCTTTGTATTATATGAAAACTTCTTATGGTCCTACTGGTATATCGATGGGACTTCCTCCCCAAAGTCACCAGTACCCTCACATGAATAGACAGTTACCCTTTTTGGCCACTTTGGAGCTCCCTAATCTGTCTAGAATTTTGAATGACCCTATTCGTCACTCTCCTCATTGGCCTGTCATACCAGCCAAACTACCATCCGACATTCCTAAGTTCGATGGTAAACTAGGAGAGGACCCAAACAATCATGTAATGACTTTTCACCTTTAGTGTTCATCCAACTCTTTTATGGATGACTCCATTCGATTACATCCTTTTCAACGAACTCTCACGTGTTCAGCCGCGAACTGGTATATAGAATTACCACAAGGCTTCTTCACCGATTTCAATACCCTAGATATGGCTTTCCTCACTCACTACCAGTTGCCAATCCATTATGAAACAAGAACCGATATTTTGAGTTCTTTCAAGCAAAGTAAAGCCACTCATATCTCCAATCACATTCATGAGTGGAGACGAAGACGACATCTAATCAAACTTGATCTTCTTGATCATTTATTGGTAGAATGGTTCACAAAATCCTTTGTGAATGACATATCTAAATACATTGCTATGGGCAGAGTTGTCACAGAAGAACATGCAATCAATCATGCCCAGTATCTCGATCTTGTTTATTCACAAACGGGTACTCTTTACAATCTGCTCCCTGATGCACCTCGTCCTTCTACCACAACCACCTCAACAACCCCAGCATCTTCTCATGTCGTTGATTGTTTGATAGGTACTTTCCATGCTCAACCTCAATCTACGCAGGCCTCTCACACCACTCCCAAATCCCATGCTTCTAATGTTCAAATTCCTCCTACGCCCACCCCTCCCACCGGTAAAACTTCAGAAGTGAATGTCGTTCAATCGAATCCTATCGGTAAGAATAAATCCAAAAAAGGGAAGGGTAGGAATAAGGAGGATAAAAATAACAACCCACAATCCAAAAATACCAAGACACCACTTGTTGATGATAAGGATAAACGCAAACCTCGCTATCCTTGTCTTATCTGTGGTGATGATCACTACACGAAGGACTGTCTGAGACGTGTTGAGGTCACGAAGTTCCTTCAAGGGACCCCAAAACCTCCTACATCGGTCGTCTTGTCTCAACCCTTCCCTTCTCAACAACAGGCTCAATTGGTCATCCATGATCAACCTTCTTCCTCCACTACCTCCTATGTACTTATGTGTAACGGTGATTCAAAGAAGAATGACATCACACTTACCACTCATGCCAAAGATTACTCTTCCTCCAAGGAGAAGGTTGATGATATCCCACCTTCGTTGGTTCAACAATCTCCCTTGGCTCCACCTCCCGTCATTCCTCTTCATCTCGAACTATCGAACCCTGATACAGTCCTTAGCCCTCCTCCCAAGGGTGTGGTTCTAAAGTCTGCCTTCAATCCTCATGCACGTGTTTCCCAGAACTATAGTATTGTAGAGGATCTAGCACAAGCATCGTCTGTGATGTCAGCCCTCGAAGTCCTTCAAAGTTGTCCTACACAACAGAAGGCATTGTTGAAAGCTATAGGTGGAATTGACCCTACGGATACGAATTTAATAATCTTTGACTTGGAAGATCACATTCCAAGGCTACCCCCTCAACTCGCATTTCAAATACAAGTTGTTGTCGCCGACGAGAAAATTTGTAGAACAGTTATTGACGAAGGTTATTCGACATGTGTCATGTCTATTGCCTGTTGGAAATCCATTGGCTCTCCTTCCTTAACTGAATCACACAACATGTTCAAATCCTTTAATGGCTCTGTCTTTAAACCCTACAGTGTACTCCCTTAGTTGCCCATTACGTTAGAAGGAAAAATGGTCAACGTTGAAGTTGAGGTCTTTGACGCACCTCTCAATTACAACCTCTTACTTGGTCGTAGCTGGATCGATTCCATGCATTCAGTTGTGTCCACTCTTTTCCATATCTTGCATTTTCCACATCAGGGAAAAGTAGTTACAGTAGACCAACTAGCCTTCTTTAACTCTGATACATGTACCAGCAACGTACCTTCCATTGCAAAGACACCCCCTGGGTATGAGAATGTCGATGTGGGTCTACTAAAAGATTCCACTCTGATGGGTACATTTCCGATCCCACCACCCGACGTTCCACCTCCTTTGATTGCCTCGATTAACACAATTTCCACCTCCGTCCGTGAAACTCCCGCGTCTTCTGACCCATGGATAGTACCCGAACTCGGTGATTATCTTCACTACATTGACCAGATGCCCTTAAGTCCGGTTCAATCCGCCTACCAAGCCATTCAATCGGCTGACCCTTCTACTCCCTCTCTCGGTGACTCGTCTCCTGATCTATTCCATGTTATTTTTCCCACGGACGAGATGATTATGTCGATGGAAGATACTCCTAGGGATGATGGGCATCATCGTTCCATTCTCTTTCTCAAACAGCACACCATCGAGAGTTACCAACGGATCTCGACTCCATCGATCGTTGTCATTATTTCTTCGGTTCCTAAGTCCACACACGATGTGTTATACGAAGGGAAATTAAGTAACATTTCACCCACCATCCCCCTCGGCATATCTATTAAACCTGGAGTTGTCGAAAATGTCCACATCGGAGCTTCATGTTCCACCAATGAGGTTGTCACATATAAGTCACTTTTTCAAGAATTTTGTGACATCTTTGCATGGAGCTATGAAGAGATGCCAGTTATTGACCCATAAATTGTTGTACACGAAATTAAGACCTATCTAGATGCTAAACCCGTCCGGCAGAGACTACGCCCGGTCCACCCCCGTAAAGCAGTTGCTATCAAGCTTGAAGTCGAAAAACTTCTTAAAGATGGCTTTATTTATCCAGTGGCTTTGACTGATCGGGTATCCAATCTACTTCTGGTTAACAAGAAACAAGGTATGATCTATGTCTGTGTTGATTATAGGGATATCAACAAAGCTTGTCCTAAGGACAACTTTCCTACCCCCTTCATTGACCAAATCATCGACGATTGCGCCGGAAGTGAAATCTTCTCTTTTATGGACAGTTTCTCCGGATATAATCAAATCAATATCTTACCCACGGATCAACACAAAACCGCTTTTATTTGTCTTTAGGGCACTTTTGCCTACCGAAAACTACCCTTCAGTTTGAAAAACGTCGGTGCAACGTTTCAATGTGCTATGTCTTACTCTTTCCATGATATTAAGTATATTGTACAACCCTATTTAGATGACCTACCGGCGCATTCCATGCATCGTAGTGATCATCTGTCCCACCTCCGAGCCATTTTCCTTCATTGTCTGTTCTATCGTATATGCTTAAACCCACATAAATGTGTCTTTTGTGTGGAGTCCCACCGACTCCTGGGCTTTATTGTTTCACGTCAGGGGATCATGGTAGATCCTTTGAAGGTCGAGGCGATCCTCAATCTCCCTCCTCCTTCCTCACTTCGCCAGCTACAAAGTTTGCAAGGGAAGGCAAACTTTCTACGTCGTTTTATCCCAAACTACGTTGAGTTAACACTCGGATTTACTCGACTACTTAAGAAGGGATCTGAGTTTTTATGGGACACCACTACCAACAAAGCCTTCAATGCTTTGAAACTAATTTTAACCCGTATCCCACTACTTTTCCCGCCCAATTATAGTCGAGATTATTTCCTTTATCTTGCTACTTTGGACTCTACCATTGCCATGGTTCTGGTCCAAGAAGATGATTTACACACAAACATGTCATTTATTATTTGAGTCGGAGTCTCACGACTACCAAAGCCAAGTACTTACATGTTGAAAAAATGGCATTAGCAGTTGTTCAAGCTGTCCAACGTTTCCGTCACTATATTCTATTACACAAGACCACTGTAATTTCTGATTGCAACCCTATGAAACACATTCTTACATGTCAATTGCTAGGGGGAAAATACTCCAAATGGATAGTAATTCTCCAGAAGTTTGACTTAGAATTTGAACGCTCTAAGTCCAATAAATCCTTGGTGTTTTCCGAACTAATATGTGACCTTCCCTCCGCTGAGACAGAAAAAGTGGTAGAGGATTCCCTACCAAATGAATCCCTTTTTTTTATCATTTCTAATGATGCTTGGTATGGAGATCTTATCATTTATCTCCTGACTCAAACTTTCTAGCTAGACCTCTCTAGTACAGACCGTCATCACACCCGCTATCAAGCCCGTCAATACATCATTCTCAGTGACACGCTTTATCGTCATGGTGTTGACTCTATATTCCGACGGTGTCTCACCTTTGATGAGGCTGAGAAAGATTTGAATGAATGCCACTCTGGAGCGTGTGGTAGTCATATGTTCAGGTATGCCACTGCCCAAAATATCTTGCGAGAAGGGTATTTATGGCTTTCTTTATTTAAAGATTGTATAATTTCCATCCAGAAATGCCATGCTTGCCAAACATACAATCATAAGATAAGATCTCATCCCACTCCCTTACACCCTGTAGTTTTTGTTGGACCTTTCATGAAATGGGGCATCGATTTTATGACTTGTAACCCTCACTCGACTGGGGGGGCATGGATACATTATTGTAGCCATGAACTATTTCACCAAATGGGTTGAGGCGATGCCTACATTCGACAATACTGGAAAAATTGCAGCACTTTTCATTTTCAATCACATTATTACTCGATTCAGGATCTCGCAAGCTATCGTTACAGATCATGGTAGCCATTTTCAAAACTTTATGATGTCTAAACTTACCGACAAGTTGGGTCTTCGTCATGAAAACTCAACCCCTTACTATCCACGGTCCAATGGCCAAGTTGAAGCAATCAATAAAATCCTTATCACTATGCTTCGTCGGATAATAGGAATCCATAAGACCAGTTGGCACACAATGTTGTTCTCAGCATTATGGGCCTATCGGACATCTGTGAAGTCTGCTACAGGATTTACCCCCTTTCAACTAGTCTACAGCATTGAATTCGTTCTCTCAATTGAATGTGAAATTTCATCTTTGAAGATAGTCGTCGAACTCCTTCCCAACACCTCTGCTGAAGAATAATGTGTGTTGTATCTTATGCAATTAGACGAGACTCGTCGTGATGCCACCCTAGTTATTGAAGCCCAAAAGAAATGTGTGAAAGACCAATATGACAAATATGTCAAGCCACATGTTTTCTTTGAGGGTGATCTAGTTCTCCTCTATGAACAAGATCGTGATTTGCTAGGAGCCGGAAAATTTGAGGCTATGTGGCGAGGCCCTTATATCGTCAAACGAGTGTTGGAGAAGGGAGCCTACAAGTTAGTAGATTATGATGGAATTCCTTTGAGTGAACCCAAAAATGGGCTTTACTTGAAGAAGTATTATGCTTAGACTATATTTGCATGAGTTCTTGTATTTTATTGTATCATACTGTTGTGTGCTACTTTTGTGTGCTTTTTCATTATTTAGCTTCTACCCTCGACCGCTTACCTTGCGTTGTGCTTGGTTTCCAGATGTCGAAGTCTTCGTTACCCCATATTGGCTTCGTCGATGGCACTAGTCATAGTACTCGGAACCTAGCTTCTGCTGCATGGGAAATCTATGCACCCACGAACGAACTTATTAGTCTACATGGTGTTTGCCTCGGTCGTGCAACTAATAATATAGCAGAGTATAGTGTAGTCATCGAATTGTTGATCGATGCTATCTCACTTGGGATTCGTCGCCTGGTTATACGAATTGATTCACGGCTTGTAGTGCTGCAATTAAGTAACGTATATGCTATCCGAAGTCCTACTTTGTTATGAGTATATTTACAAATTCACCTCCTGGAACATTATTTTGATTATATCGAGTATCAGCACATTCCTATATGTCTAAATACATTAACTGATGCATTAGCTAATTATGTGTTAGACAGACATCTGAGACATTTATAAATCCAATCACACATCACATGTATTATACAAAGCAAAATAAGTCGGTAGAAGCCTCATGTATATATATATAACGATAAAAGTCTTTTACAAAAAGATTGTTTTCCGTCCGAAGACCAAAATATCAAAATATGAAGCTCATAGCTTCTACAAAATGGCATCATGGATGATGCTCTTGGTAACACATTACTGCTCGTGCTACCCTATAGAGAAATCATCTCAATGGACTAGCCACGCCTACAGCATGGTGTTGGAAACGCCTCGGGACCTCGTCGATTGACATATCTAGGATCCCTGCAGTCAAACCCTCCAGATTCTGTTCGATTTCTTCATAATCTTCCGCATCCCATCCTGCTACTACCACTGCTTTCCCTCGCCTCTGGATAGGGGATGTACCCGGGGGCCGAAATGGCCCTACATCTACATGGTCAAAATATTTTGTTTAGTCATTGGATTGAAAATATAAAAATAAAAATGTATTTAATATTTTGAAAAATTTACAAAAACACCATAAAAGAAAAATGTTTTTCTTACCTATATCCCCCCACTGAGAACCCTCAGGTAACACCAAGTCAGAATCATGGCGAAAATCCATCCTGGCATACGCATATTCATTGATCATCAAGATCTGGGGCTCCAACCAATCAAAAAATATATCATTGTATTTTATAATGGGCCCCGCTACATGCTGAGACATGAGATAAAACCACTATTTCATCCGTGGATCTCGTGGCACTGGTATATTCCACTCTACCTGTAGGCATAGGTGAGGGACTCTTTCTAGGAAGAACGATACCAAAATGGATCCATACCCAAATTTCTTTAGTTCCCCATTCTTGCTCTTGGTCAACTGACTCTTCATACTGCGGAGGAGTCCATCGCACCAGTTGAACACATGAGGTTCCATGCATTCCATGGTGTACAGGAAGTAGCTCTGCAGAGCCACATGCAGGGAAGCACTCCCTTCCATCCGTGCAATGGTGAAAATTATGGTTCTGAGCGGCAAGTCACGAACCCCTCTGATAGCTACTGTACCCTTGTGTCGCTCGGCCTCAGGTACACAATAACGTCTGATGTATTCACTCATCAGTAAACCACTGCCTCGACCTCCTGTTAAGGTCACTTATGCCCCACGATGGGATAACCCCGTCAAGAAGTAAATTTCTTCAATGTCCAAGGAAAGCACATGAACACCCACATGAAATACTTGTTGGTCCACGTCCCACATATGGACCAAATATTCCAACAATCTCAGTTGGGCTCTCATGCCCTAGATCTTGAAGAACTTTAACAAACCGCATTGTTGTAGGGCATTTATGGTGCCTGGATCATTAAAATACATTGCATCATCATCTTCATGCTCTCTTATCTCCACTCCAACATCCTTGCAATCAAAATACTTGCATGGAGATGAAAGAAAGAAGTTAGCACCTTTAGTCATAATTTTTTGGAATTCATTTTGGTCCAATGCTTTATTTTTCCTTGTAGGTTTTCGACCACCGCAACTGGGCTTCACTTACAGAGCAGGGTTTCCGTAGGTGAACTGTTGGGTGCCTGCGGAAATCCTTGATTTATGTAGGTGAACCGTTGGGTGCCTGCAGAAATCCTTAATTTCAGCAGGCCCCGATATAGGGCACCTGTGACGGCCCCAACGTGCACCTACAGCCCAAAAATTCACCAAACAAAATTATCTCTTAACCGATTAAAATGAATTTTGAACCATTGAAAAGGAAGAAGATGAGGTACTCACCGTTTTCACGCAAACCGTTCGCTGAATGATCTCCTCTGCTCCCCACAATCGACTGTCGAAATATGAGGTGAAAAAGGGCTCTTAGACAAGTTTTTGACCAAATACAAATGAAATAGTGAAAATGAGTTCTTACCCCTATTTATCTCATTTTTTACTTTTTCTAAAAATATTTCATATCATTTAAATATATTTTCTCAAAAACCTACCAGCCTAATGGTCTTGTGAGTGTTTTGTTTCTCGTAGATGGACAAACTAGGGTTCTGAACAATGAAGTATGGACAGTTTTTACGATTTTTTTTTCTTTTTCATCACGTGTATGATTAATTTTTAGGGTTTTTTAGAAAAACCTCGAGCTTAGTCTTTGTTCGTTCTCGTGCTCGAAAATAGATGAGAACGTAACCGAGTATACTTTTGTCATTTTTTCGTGCTCGTCATGGTAACATGAAAATAATGAAACTTAAGGAGTAACCTTTACGCTCTTTTCATACTCCTTAAAAACGAAAAGATTGTCGAGCGACCTTGTTCTATTCACGCTCGTAAAAGTATTTGAATAAAACATTCAACGGATGATAGTTTATCACTTTTTCGGTCCTGTCGAACTATTTTACTAAAAAGGAACTGAGAGAGTTCTCTTTTAAGTGTTTTTCCAGACTCTATAAACATGAAAAACCTTCGAGTTTTCTATCTTTGGACTCGTTAAACAAACATCGAAAGGCCCATATGGGACTGAACCACTCCTTCTTAGGGTTCATTAAAAATACTCTGAAGGATGAGATTACATCAACAAACATATGTTATCCTCCTCAAGCTTGCGTCAAAATAAAGAGGTACTCGCCAGAAATGGTGGGGGGGAATTTGGGAAAGAGGTGTGTCTCTATATTTGTGTTAGTGGTAGTAAATGTCACTCTTGAACATGGCACCCCCTTTCATCATTTGAATCCGGGTTGGGAAATCCATTTGTCTCTCGTTTGACTTTCTGAAAATTCATATCTTGGGTCATATTTGATTCAATGCTGCCAAGACCAATGTCGTGCCATCCATATGTTCAAGAGAAGTTCAACCAAGCCCTCTATTAAGTTGGCCATCTGCAATTGTCAATTCCTACCATGTCGGCCTTCCTTGTGTCAGTTTCAAATCATGTTCATACTTTTCTCTACCCTAAATCTATTACTTATTTCATGTCATTTGATGGGGCATACATCAAGGCCCTCCTGTGACGAGTCTTTTCCTGTCGACTTCAACTCATTATCCAGGAACAAGACTTGGAAATTATTTAGTGCCTTAGAGCCTCCATGCCTCAATGGTAGGTTTCTTCGCTTTCGACAGTGGATTTACATCATTGATCCCTGATCGATAGATTCCATCGAGTGTTTGACTTCAACTCATCTATTCACACTCATTGGGTTGTATTATTGTACCTTGGGAGTCATTGATATCAATGTTGATTTCCCTCGCATTTGTTAACGGTTTTCATTAACGATCTGTAATCAAGTGGTTTCTAACCATGTTTGACTTCAGCGCCTGTAATCACATGGCTAGATTCGTACTAATGGACGACAAGATTGAAGACCCTGGACCTCCTCATTTTTTATCCAGGTTACGATGGAGTATTTGTGATTTGAATTGACACATAAATCCACTTTGTATGTTTCGTGGATATGTCTATATCTGAGTTTTCCAATACATAGATCCACAATGTATTCCCGGTGGCTATGTAGAACCTTGATGGCATGGATCCACGGTGTATAATTGGTGGCCATGACTTATATTTATGATTTCAATCATTTATAGTCTGAACATGGGAATGCCTACTTAAGACATGGTATAATATTTTGTGGATGCTTGATTGTTTGCAGGTTCCCAATTGGTGCGCTCCTTGTTCTCGACACACACACGCATTTTTACAAAGTATTTTGTCTATCATGAGTTCCAACCTCATACTTTGGGGGGCATTCTGTTATACATTATTTTGGTCACCCTAATGATGATCTCACAAACATATGTTCAGGCTCCCAACATGACCTTTTGCCTGAGAAAAGCAACTTCTTTCCTCCTCTATAAGGCTTCTTTTTAGAAAGGGTCTGCAGGCTGTACATATTACACAGTGTGTAAATATATCATTTCTGCAGGCTGCTCTATGGCTGGCCTGTGGGATTTCCGCAGGCTGCTATATAGGCAGGGTGCGGCGACGTTCCAAAGCTAAAAGAGGAAAGAGGTTTCACAAATTTTCTAGAAGGGGAATCTTCTATAATATGAGGTGACGTCCGTATGGTTGCGATCCTACTGGTTCTTCTGATTTGGTGGGATCATCCTCATCCCTTTAACCACTTCACCTTCTCCTATATAATCATGGGCTTCTCATGGAAAAGGTTAAGAAAGATTAAGAAGATAATTGATGAAAGAATAGGTTGAAGACTATGTGAAGAATCTGGTTTCTAGTGATGCTTGAGGCCACCATTTGCCCATCAAGATTTTGTGGATTATCTTCATGCGAATTTTAGAGCAAGTGTATGTGTGTGTTGGAATGAAGGACCACTAAAAGGGAACTTGCAACATCAAGACAATTCGGTTGTATCTTTTACTTTTCATTAATATAATATGGTGGCACATCTCTTTCCCATAAAATGATTAGTGTTTTATTACATGACTCCTTGATCACATGTTTAGGTTGTCATTGAATTCTACTATTGTTGCTTTCACGTTGGTTGGTTTGTGTTGTCACAGATTTGATTCCGCAAGAGCACTGGAGTGAAGCAGGGACAACAAAGATATAAGGAAGTGATTCATAAGGTATGTTATCTATTCATCTTTGGATAGTAAACTCAATGATTGAAACTTAGGGAAATCGTCTTGTTCCATCTCGTTTGTTCTATATCCAGGTGGATCTAGGGGGGTTAGTTCATGTCTGCATCTACCAATTTACCCAATACAAACAATGTCACTGAATTCAAAGCTTTACTATTAGGAATTGAAAATGCCTATAATCTTGGTTGTGGTCACCTTTCAGTTTTTGGAGATTATGAGCTTGTTGTGAACCTTGTACGTAAGATATACTCTCCTAGAAACAAACTGATGAAAAGATATACCCAAACTATTTGAGAACTTATCTCAAACCTATTATCTTTCAACATTACTCATGTTAAGAGGGAGTTAAACTCAACGTCTAATTGGTTAGTTGTCTTTGCAGCTTCTCCTAATCGACAACTTTTTCCTCACAGACCTGATTGTACTTTTCAATCTCTATATCATCCACATATCCCTGACAATATAGAATCTTGGCAGGTTTTCCCTGACGATGACAGAATTTGTGCTTTCATTCAAAATGAACCTCTTAAGCCCAAGGAAATTATATCCATAGAATATGACAATATTCCTAAGGGCTTGACTCCTCTTGAGAGTTTGTTTTCATCGAGTGATGTAGGAAATAAAGATAAACATAAAGAAGAGGAGTCGAAAGGGAAGGTGGGTGAAACCATCTCCTTGAACATTGGGACACCCGAAGCTCCAAAGAAGGTTAAAATAGGTGCCCAATGTTCTGATGAAAAGAAAATGAAGTTTGCCAAGCTACTTGGTGAATTTCAAGATGTTTTTTCTTGGTCTTATGAGGATCTTTGTGGTTTTGATCATGGTCTTATACAGCATGCCATCATCATCAAGGAAGGCATAAAACTAGTTAGGTAAAAACAAAGACCTATCAACCCTGCACCAGAAGCAACTATTCGAAAAGGATTGGAAAAACTCTTGAAGGCTGGTATCATCTTTCCAGTCAAGTATTCTGAATGGGTTTCAATTTTGGTCCTTATCAGAAAATCCACTACACATATAAGATTTTGCGTTGATTTTCGTGCAGTTAAGCAAGTTATTATAAAAGGTTATTCTCCTCTCCCTAACATAGAAGTTATTGTGCAACAAGTCTTGGGATCACAGATGATGCCCTTATTGTTTTTTCCCGTTACAATCAAATCAAGGTAAAAGGGGAAGATGCTTACAAAACCACCTTTATCACTGATTGGGGTACCGTGACTTATGAACGTATGCTTTCTGGCTTACCTGATGCAAGTACCACTTTCAAAAGACCTATACAAATAACTCTTGATGAATTAATCAGTATTCATATCTATCTTGATGATCTAATTATATACGTTAAAGGGTTGTTAATTACCTCAGAGTTTCAAGTGTTATTTCTGGGTCCCTTCAAAATTGATTTTGTCTTGGATATTAATTCTTACATTCTAAAGGATTTACAGGAGTGATTGTTTTCCTACAGCACTAATGGTTCTCACTTGAAACATTACGTGGGACCAACTTGAAAAGTTCTAACGCTGTTTGGATTTTTTGTAAATTAGTAGTCTAGCTCTGATTTCATTTTTCCACTATTTTTAATTTCTGCTTAAAGTAGTTTGATTTATGCTTTTTGTTTTTAGCAATTTCCTGTTGCTTTTACAATTCTGTCATTTTTTTTTCTTGTTTTAAATTTTGTAATCTTAATTTTGTCATGATTTTTATTGTTTTTTCGTCTTTTAGTTGATTCTGATCAATAATAAGATGTTGGATCAGTTCTGCCACAGTGACATTCCTACAAGATATTGTTAGTCAATAGCAATCAAGCTTACACAGTTGTTATGATGTCCCCCAAAATCACTTGAATTTGTTATCTACCTTCACTGTTGTCTTTTAAAGAAAGTGGTTATATCCCGCTTCTGCTTTCCATTTCTTCATCCATTTGAGAATTTAAAAGAGCAAGTCCATAATTTTTCTCCTTTAAGTAAAGAGCATATTCCAGTTGAACGATTATGCACACAGTGGTAAACCCCCTCATACTTAACATTTTTCGTGAATATTTCCCAAATTCCCAGTCATTTTTCCATTAAATCCGCTCACTTCCCCCTGATGCATAATCTTCCTAGTTATATCTTCTTGATATGTTTTTATTGGTCTGTGAAACCATGAGTTCTTAGTTCTAAATCTGTTGAAAACAAATTTCCCTGTGGAGTCACCAGTTTGTTGACGATAAAAATCACAATGAGGATTTTTCTTGCAAAGTATTTCTAAAGCCTATTATTATAAGCTAATGATATATATAATACTAGTAGGTGGGACCCCCTTGTAGATTGGGAGATCATATCTGGTTCTTATTTCATGTTTATGCTGATGTTCGACACTGCTTACAAGGTTCTACATGATTTGTTAAATCTTGGTTTTATTTGTGACATAATAGCAGATGGATAATGTCTATTATGTGGTTTTTCTAATTGCTCTAAGCTCTAAATTTCATATTATGTGAATGGCTTATATCCATTGTTATCACATTTCTATTAGCACCATGATCTGTTACATGTTGCACCTGCACAAAACACATGTTAGTCATGACAAAAGATAAAAGAAATATGGAACAAATCCAATGGAAAAAAGGCTATCCTATACTATGTTATGCTATGTTACATTATATGCAAATGAAATTAAAAGGATTGTTGTTAGTCCTAGCTAACAAAGTTAGTGGCTATATGATTTATTGAGTTATATGAAAACACGTTTGATATGTGTTATGGTATAGTTAGCAATGGTAAAATGCGATATGGGATGGCACATTTGACAAGTGATGGATGTTAAGTTCGATGCATAGATTAATTAAATGGATTAATGGAGGGTCGGTTGGCGTGTACTAAGGAATTGAATGAGTAGAGGATGGAGGCAACGTGCATTTATTGCACGTCACTCCATACCTCTCCCACTGCTCATCACCCTAGCTTGGTTATTGTTCAATTTTGTTTCATTGTGGTTAAGCTCCGATTTTCAGGCAAGGGAAGAATTGCTCGACCAAGCTCGCATTTTTAAGGATTTTTTGGTTACAGGTATGTCTTTTTTGCCATCCATGAACTCGCTCTGGTTATGAAATAGATATTGGCTCGGTGATGTGTGGGTCTATGCTTTTCTTGAGACCATCAACTATGTAAACTTGTGAGATTTCTCTGGAATGGTTGGTTATGTGTGTTCACTGTAAATGAAAGGATTGGATAGTTGAAGTCGCGTTTCATTGATAATTTTGTGTGATAGAAGCCACGAAGGCTCTCTGTTGTCTTATGGGTTTTGCTTGGAGGGTTTCATTCCATCCAAACTTGTTGGTCGTCTCCACATAGTTCTTGTAAACATACCCAATCGTATTTGGTTGTTGCATTTGATTTTCAACCACCATGGGTCACTATTATCATTTTCGCCTGGTCGTGGATTCGTATATGATTGTGGTTTCTGCACAGTTGGTTTGGGTGGATATTATGCCAAGATGTTGGATTTAGGGTTGTTTGTTATTCTGTGGCCATTTTTTATATCATCATTATTCAGGTTGATTGGGAAACCACGAGGGTTATACCCTGCGTGTTCTCAGTGTTATTACAGGCCAACAAGAAGCCTATGCTCCTTTGTTCATACTCTCTCCTACTTGGCCAACTGTCACCCCGTCTTGCAAAGATATTGGTGATATGGCATGTGTGTCCACCATGTTGTCTCAAAATTTTCTCACCTGTTGTTGGTGGTCAACTCCAGTCTTCTTGAGTTGGTTCCACAGAGCGAACCCTTGATTATTCAAAGCCTGGTTTTAATATATGGAGCCAGTTATATCATGTCGGTATATTGTTGATTGTTATGAGTTGGTGGGGTATCAATGACAATGGTTGATTGTTGTCTCATCTCTGTTGATAACGTTGACAGTGGTTTTGGTTATTGGTATCTAGTCACTGCATTGTGTATTATAACAGTCGAATCGATAGCTCAGCATGGTTAATTGGTTGATTTGAGAAATGGGATTGGATACACAGTCGTTTTCTCTTATGTTGTAACAATTGGATTGTTAACCCATCATTAGTTTATAGTTGATTAAGTCACAGCGATGTTTCGTGCGTGATGCGTTGGTATGTGTGGGTTTCTGTTGGGGCTCAGAAATGTCCTATTTTCATCCACCTTTCCCTTCATTATTCTTCACATTTCATCACCCCATTAACCTTTCATGACATCGTTTTCATAAATTCATTTGGGTTTAACCTTATTATTTTCCACTTTATTCATTTTAGTATTAAAAGGGAATTTGTGATTAAATATTAGAAAATCAACATGTTTTCATATATATCTCAAAAATGTGTGAGCTTTGTAATGTGTACGAATATGTGAAGGATTAATTCAAAAGGACTTCTCAAATATT
>SNQJ01S0026494.1:214717-229957 GCA_010110895.2 Picea sitchensis | reverse complement strand
CCCTTCACGGGTATCTCCCTGCCTTATGGTGATTGGAACACTTGACTTGGAGGATTTCCAGTTCCCTATTTGACAACCTCTATGTTTTGACAATGTGAGAACCAGATAACCGGGAGTTATTTGGATGCCTATCCCCAAAATCCTACCTAGACTAAAAAAATTCTTTTGGCACCTCCTGTGGAGGAAAACTTAGTGAGTTTTTAGAAATATTTTTAGATGTAGTTGTTTTGGGAGGTTGGGGGTGCAAACCAACCTCATTGATTAAAAATGGGAGTGGATAGTCTCGTCGGGAAAAGATGGGGTATTTTCGGAATCCCTTTGGAGGAAACTTACTTAGAACTCCACGTTTCAAGAAGAAGCTATGTGAGTGATAAGTGACTTTTGTGTGTGAATGAAAGTGTGCCAATTTTTAGTGAATTAGATGTCACCTTGCTACATGTGGACTTCACTTGGTCCTTACAAGAGTTTGATTACCTAATTAACTAAGTGCCTTTGGTACAACCTTATGTAATTCAAAATCCCTAGGAAGCTAGCATGTGGACATGTGGGTCCATTACTATATCTTTAACTCCCTATTGTGATGTAATCTAAGAAAATCTTGAAACTATCCCTAGATTGAACATGTGGGCATGTATGGGCCCATTACAAACCTTTAAACTTCCCTAGTGTTTTGATCTAAGAAAGAAAAAATTCAAACACTATCCTATCTTTGTAGCATGTGGTCATGTATGGGCCCGTTACAATAGTAAGATGTGTTTGAAAAAGAAAACTAAGAGGGGTTCCAAGAAGGGTCGTTGTCCTCTCCTAAAGGTTTAAATGTTCTTAAGGGAGATGAAATCGTTTCACAATCTTTTTCTGATTCTCAAGGTCGCTTGAAGGCACGAGAGAAGAGCATACTAAGAGATTGTAACTCAAATTCTAGTCCCAATGTGAGTTAAATGTGATTAGAAATTATTTCCAACTTATATTATAAGTCAAAACAAGCCATCCATGTGGCAAAAAGCAAAGAAGGGAAATTGATTTTATCCTCCTAAGTGCCTATGTGTGTTTGACTAACCCCTTTATATGATGAGGGGACTAAGTGTGGTGTAGTTTTTAGAACATGTTTGACATCATTTTTAAGAAAGCAAATGGCCTTCCCCACATCTCAACAACTCTACAATGTGAATTTTTGAACAAATGTGCGGGTCCCAGTGAAGACAAAGGCACAGAGAGCGCAGGTGCATGAACAGAGATGAATCTGAAAGCGCATGCACGCAGAGAAAAGTCGTCACTTAAGCGCATGCACGCATGATGTGCATCTATGGAGTATAATACCCGCGCACTGATGACAAGCGGCCAAGAAAGAAAAATCCGGATGGATTTCTCTCAATTCTCCTTTGAATTAGATGGTTAGCAGGTCGGCTTAGGCCGGTTAGTGCACCTACAAGTTAAGCAAACTAAAAGAAGAGAAAAATAAACCCAAATGAGGTAGGAATTTGATACCTTTCCCCAGTGGAGTCGCCAATCTGTTGCGCCTCTTTCGTCACCTTGGTGAGCAAATAAGAGGTGTTTGCAAGCTCAGTTGGGTCTGCTGAGCAGGACAGCTGTAGAGGAAAGAGTTAGAGAAAGAAAAACAAAACTATAATTAAGAATTAAACTAATAAAAACTAAAATCATAAGCATAGGGACATAGAGATAACAAGAACAAAAAGACCCATGTCACCAATGTTTTGAGGTTGATCTATTGATGAAAACAAATCACCAAGAAGAAAGGGTACTATGAGTACCTTCTTCCTCCAAGGGAAGGCTCTTGGACCCTCACTAGTAGCTCTTCTTACAACAAAAATAATGGAAAATGGTGATGAAAGAACTCCTTACAACTCCACTCAATGGTGAGATGGATTGTTCAATGTAATGGTGCCAATGTGCTCTTGTCAAGGATGGGGTCCTTAGAACAATATAGGCAGCATAACATTACTTTGAATTCCTTGAGAAAATGAGGTGTATTCATGGCTTTTTATAGCATTGCTTTGGGCTTTTGTTTAACTGCCTTGTAGTGTGAAAAGAGGCCATTTAGGGCATTTTTAGGTCTTTGACCAGCCCACCATTCGGAACCAGCCTGGATTTCGAGGTCAAATTGGCTTGGGAGCTGAACCATAAGTGGTTGGGAGGCCGACCACATTCATAAATGCGTCATTTAGCAGGTGCATGGATTTTTGCGCTAACAATCGCGCATCATGCGCATATGCGCGATTTCTACGTTCTTGTTCCGTGCATGTGTGCGCGCGCCCAACTTCTGTAAAGTGCTCTTCAATTTTTCACTACTTTGTATAGTTTTTGACCTTTTTTGAATGCTATAATATTAATTCAGGATCATGAATGACTTCATTACTGTTTGATGATGCTGAGTTCTTGTAACCATGTGCGGACAAAATATCAGTGATAACACATATTAGCATACTTGTTCGTCTTCTTCCAGGAAGACAAATTTGTCTTTTCCATGCAAAATATGGATGGAGATGGTAGACCTCAGGCAGTGACAGCATGGACCTCCTTGCTCAAACACAACTCCATTGATTTCAGTTTCAAGGAGTTCATCGATCAATTCTACCACCCAGTGGTAAGTATGCTTAGCGGGAGGCCCGAGCCTCGGATAAATGATGAAGTCCAGAGGATCTTGCATCTCTCAGACCAAACAAAGACAGGTGATTGGTATTTGTACCAGGATTACACCGAGATCAGAGTATACGGGTGGGAGTTGGCACCGTATAAGCTGCCCAAGTATCTGCCTGTCAGGATTTTTGCTTTGGAATATATAAGGCAGATAATAAATTCCGATGATATCCATTTTGTGTCACTGAAGAAAAAGAAGCAGCTTAGAATCAAGGGGAAGATTGGCTCCTTCATCTGCAACAATCATGGAGTTGGGGAAGAAGCAGATAGGATGTTGAGGGAAATGAAGTTCTCCATGAGCTTCCCATGGCATTATGATCCATGTGGGATCATCTCAGAGATGAGGGTGAAGAACAAAAACATCCCATATGTTCATGAGTCTAGGCCTGAAGTTGAGAAGCTCAAAAATCAAACAACTTGGGAGCCTAACACATTGATCGAAGTAGAACAGCAGGATCCCCCGGCCACTGTGTCACAAACCACCATGCCACAGGTCCCAAAAGAGAAAAGGCCTAGGCAAGAGTTATCTCCGCCTGTCACGGAGGTATCATCCGAAGAGTTCCAACTGCATACTAAGAGGCCCAAGACTATGTCAGTTCCTAGCCTAGCCAAAGAAAAAGAAGCCCCATCTAAAACAGTGACCAAGGTTGATAGGCCCCCTTCAGTTCGAGCCTCCATAAGGTCATAACCTCATCAATGCCAGAAAAATATACAGATTCTCTATTGACCACCCATCCAGGCAAGGTTGGACCGGAGCTGAGTATCTTCGAGAAGTATGATTTGATCAAGAAAAGGAACTAGACCCTGACCAGTAGTATCTGTGCCCAGTTCTGGAAGCAGACACTGATTGCACAACATAGGTTACTATTGGCATTCGACACCGAGAAGGGCAAAATGCATATGGAATTCCTCCAGGCACAGGTACCAGATCCAAAGGTGATCACTAACTACAAGAGAGACACCTTCAAATTCTAGATGAAGGATGTGCATCCGGATGATCAAATGGATATGCACAAGTAGACAGGGGAAATGGTCTTTTACACGTTGGCGCATGCTTCCACTACTGCGTCCAAACTACAAGTGTCCCTGAAAAATGTTCAAACACAATTGAAGCTAGAGAAGATATTTTCCTTTGCCATGGACAACAGAATCAAGACTTTGGAGGAATTGGTCCTCAAGATCAGTTACGATCCTTCGAATGTAAAAGCAGCTGAGGAAATGATCAAGAAGAAGAATCCTGACATAGCCTCCTTGAGGAAACAATTGAAGCTCCCGCCCACAGAGGATTCGCAGGCGGAAGAGATAGCAGAGAAAGAAGGAGAAAAAGATGAAATGCTCAAGATGCTCATGGAGAAGAATGATTTGGTGTAGAGAAGCAAACAGGCCATCGAGAAGATCAGATCGGAACTGGGAGAGATACCAACACAGGCGAACAAGATCATCAATTTCCTCAATTTTAAGACCAGGGAAGAACTGGAAAAGCTGAAAATTGAAGATAGAACAGAGACCATCCTTGAGGTCAAAAGAGTTTTGACCAAGAAATGATTAATGCTTCAACTGGAAGAAAAGGTTCAGGCCATGGACCTGGGGGTACAGAGATTCTTTAGTAAGATTAAGGCTCTACGGAAGAAAGGTCTTCCTGGTCTGAAGATAATCAATGATAAATTGATGACACTCCCAGATTACAAGAAGAGATTGGTCGATGTGGCTAAGGACAGTTCAAAGTTTGCGGGCATTCAAGGGAGCATCACTAGCAAGGTGTTTCTATATGCTCTTCAGTGGGATATCAGTATCCAACATGAGATTCGATACATCTTCCTCACCAAGCCTACCTTCGCCAAGTACACAGAAATGGACGAAGTGTATCGAAGGCTACTCAAAGTCAATGTGCCCAGTCATCTCCGATGGGAGGAACTCTGTGATATGATCAAGTAGCAGATGAGTTG
This sequence comes from Picea sitchensis, assembly GCA_010110895.2. NCBI lineage: Eukaryota > Viridiplantae > Streptophyta > Pinopsida > Pinales > Pinaceae > Picea > Picea sitchensis. The sequence continues at coordinate 225,356 of SNQJ01S0026494.1, read as the reverse complement.
TCCCTGTCCAGTTAGTTGTCCAATTAGATGAGGTCGTGTAGAGGATTCATCAACAGTCCACCCAGATTTCAGCATGCAGTTACACCACATCATCAAGCAGTTCCTAGATTTAGGAAATTTGTTAAGTTAGTTAGGATAAAAATAGATTTAGCACGTTCTAGTCATTAATGACAGAATCGTTTGTAATTTTAGTTATAAATACTTCACCTTTCGAAGTATTGAGGGTTGTTGATCTTCACATCCTAAAGCTATCATACTATAATATTTTTGAAGAGATCTTCCATTAATAAAAAGGAGGCACTTTTACAGGATTCTTGCGTGTATTCACTGGTGATGTTTATCTCTCTAAGTTGAATGTTATTCTTGCTTTGTTATCATATTGTTTTCTGATCTAATCTTTAGAAGTAACGAAAGTTGCAAGATTTATCTCGTATACCCTATTTCTAACTCGAAAGATTTTAGTGTTTTATCTTCTGGTTTTTTCAATAAAGAAATTCTTAACTGCTTCTTTGTTGAAATTATCTTTCTCATCTTTTCTGCTATTCATCATTTATTCTACTGAAGAATTCATTGATTATATTATCTCACCCTCTGAAAGTTTCCCTTTGCGTTTCTGGTTTGGATTTCATATTTTATTCAAGACACAGACCCCATAGCCCAATGGACCTGTAGACTGTCTCAACCAACTCCACGAACACTGTGACAACAAGAACCAACCTATTTATTTACCTAGCCTAATATTTCAAGTTTGAACCATAGCTAAATCATATAGAGAGATCCCTCTCTGAAGTTGGAAGAGCTATATCCCAGCTTCAAAAGCGGTTGGATAAAGTAACCTTAGTATATTTCTTTTGTTGTCAACCTCTAGGAAATTTACCGAGTGCTAACAAAGCTCATGAGGTTGAAACGAAATCTCCTATCCCTTTGTATGTGAAACTGAAAGAGGTTGACCTTTTTTTTTTTTTTTTAAAGGTAAACCTGAAGATAGAAAAGGGTGACAGATACTGATTTACGAACTGAAAAGCAGAAGTAAAAAATTCAAAATTGACTCTTGTAAATCTTTTTCAAGGGCACTTTACTTTGACTGGCTGCTTTAATTTGAGTGAATCATTTAATTTGTCATATTTTTATTTTTTTTTGTAAGCAATTAAACAAGGAAACAACTCTGTTATTTATTAGTTCGGATGATGTTGTTGTCTGAATGAGGTTACCTTGGTTTTCTTTAATAGTCCTTCAGAATAAGTCTTTTAGGAAATCTCATCTTTACCTTATCGTTTCATTTTCTTTGCACAATATCAAAAATCTTTGGTATCACTTGTTTAAGACGATTTATTTCTGACACCAACTTTTGGTTTACTCCTCCTGCTTGTTTTGTGTGCAGCTGGAATCTTGTACGAGGAAAATACGAAGGTTATCGAGGCTATCCAAAAGGTGTCGAAAATTCGCGAAAGAAGATCAACATAACAAAATGAAATGGAAAATATACATACACAAGTAAAAATTCTATATATGAATATATAAATCTACAGTTAAATGAATATATAAATCTAGAATATATAACAATTTTTTTATTTTTTTATTTTTTATTTTTAGAGGCGACTGTTTATTTCATATAATGCTTCAGATAACGCCCATTGACAAGGGCGTTGAAGATTTCATCGTCTAGATTTTCCAGTAGGAAAGAATGTTTTCCTTCGCGAGCCAAGACTTTGAATGGCCCATACCAGAGGTGATCAAATTTACCATGTTTCGCTACTTCTTCCCTCCTTGCATCCCACCTTAGTACTAAATCACCTGGGAGGAAATCTCTGTCCTTTGCCCTACGATCGAATAGTTCCTTCATGTCATCTTAATACTTATGCATCTTTTCATCTACTTCGACCTTGTGCTGTTGAACCTCGATTAACTGGAGTATCCTCCTGGCGACATGATTACGTTCCTCTTTCTGATCTTGCCACAATTTCATCACGGGGAGTGCTAAATTTATTGGTAACACCACATCTGTCCCATATACCATTTGAAAAGGAGACATGTCGATAGACTTTTTAGTGCCTATGCGATTCTCCCACAAAGAGTACTTTAAATGTATATGCCAAGACTTTTTTCTTTCATCCAACACTTTCTTAATTATATTGATCAGGCTCTTGTTAGACAACTTAGCCAGTCCATTTCCTTGGGGGTAGTACACTGTAAAATGGCCAAGTACGATATTATACTTTTGGCGGAAGCTGATCATAGCCATAGAATTGAAAGCCTGGGCATTCTCCGTGACTATCTTTCGGGGGCAGCCAAATCTTGACAGGATATTGTCTTCTAAGAACTCTATTACCACCGAGTCAGTTTCCCTCTTAGTCGAAATGGCTTCCACCCATTTAGTAAAGTAGCATGTGGCAATTAAGATCCACTTGTGTTGGGTGCTAGAATGTGGATTAATTTCTCCTATGAAATCTAGCCCCCATTGTTGAAAAGGGGCTTCAGTTTTGACCGGAACTAGAGGTAGCGCTGGGAGTTTCTGTTTACCTGCAAATAGATGACAAGGGTTACAAGCTCGGACTTTGGCGTTAACATCTGAAAAGATTTTTGGCCAATAATACCCAGCCCTTAGAATTTTGTAAGCTGTGGCCCTCCAAGCGTGATTTCCTCCACAAACTCCTTCATGAAATTCACTTATAACCCTTTCTGTTTCCGATTCGACTAAGAAGACCAACAAGAAACCGAGAGGATCTTTCCAATATAGTTGATTTTCGGCGATACAATACTTAACCGCATGAAGTTTTAAAGTCCTGATTTTGATGGTGATAATTCCTTTGGGAATTTTAGAGTCAGTAGGTAGGATACTATGTTTCGGTACCATTCTGATAATGCAAACTTCTCCTCGATCTTAATTGTACTTGTTGGTTCATCCAACTTGCTTGCGTTCATGTTTTCCTCGTATCCCTACAGGCAGTTTATATCCAGAGCTCTGAGATTTGATTCAGCGAAAAGTTTGGCCAGGCCTTGTCCTTTTATTAATTTAGTAGGTTTGATTTCTAGGTCAAATTCTTGAATCTTGGCCAGCCATCATCCTCTTTTCCCATCATTGTCTGGTTGTACCAAAATATATTTCACAGAACTGGTTGGTACGTATGCAATGATCTTGGAGTGCAACACATATGTTCTAAATGCCTTCAGTGCTTTTACCATGGCGTACACTTGTTTTTATATTATATCATATTTAAGTTATGCGTCTTTGAGACTCTTGCTGAAAAAGGCGATTGGTTGTTCAAAACCCTCTTCGTTCTTTTGGAGGAGCACCACAGCAATCGTGTGTTCGGAGGCAAATGGAAAAATAAGAAAGTCTTTCAGATAATCGGGACTTGCCAATACAGGTGCCTCGGCTATCACTTTCTTAATATGTGTGAACACCGCTTTGGCTTCTATTGTCTACTTTACTTCGTTGTTCTTTTTTATCATATCTGTGATCAATTTTACAATTTCAACGAAATTCAGGACAAATCTTCGTAAAAAAAATATTTTTCCTAAGAAAGATTCAATTTCTTTTACATTTGTGGGAATGTTTATAGTATCTATTGCTTCAACCCTCTTAAGATCAATCTTAATTCCATCCTTAGATACAATATGACCTAGTAATTTACCCTCTTGCATGGCGAAGTGTGATTTCTTGGGGTTTAAGGATAGACCAAACATGCGGCACTTTTCGAATGTTTGTTTAAGATGTACCAGATGTTCTTTGTTGGATTTGGAGAAGACTATTAAGTCATCGAGATAGATGACTATGAACTTATCCCTTTCTCCTATGAAAGCGATGTCCATAGTGCATTGTAACATGGCTTCTGCATTCATCAAACCGAAAGGCATCTTATCATACATGAACGTACCCCAAGGAGTAGTAAAAACTATTTTTTCTTTATCTTGTTCATTCATGGCAATTTGATTATATCCAGAGAAACCGTCAATCATAGATATTCTATTCTCCCCAACTACCCTTTCTAGCACATGATCCATTTTAGGCAGCGAATAGTTGTCTTTAATAGATGACTTATTTAAATTTCTGAAATCCATGCATAGTCTAATTTCTCCACTCTTTTTTCAGACCGGGACCAGATTCACCACCCAGTCAGAATATCTCAGAGGTACTATAATTTTCACCTCCAAAAGTTTCTTCACTTCTCTCTCGACCACATGTAACAAAATAGGGTTGATCAGCCTAAGATTTTTTCTAAAAGGTTTGACCCCGGGTTTTAAAGGTATCTTTTGATTGATCAAGGTAGTGTCATAATTTCTTAACTCGTCATAAGACCAGGAGAAAACGTCCTTAAATTGTCTGAGTAGGTCCTTATATTTGTCTTTTATTTCAGGGGGAAGAAGTTTAGATATTTTAACCATCCTCGACTCTTCTTTGGTTCCTATGTCACAATCCTCAACCTCTTCTGGTTGGGGTTGTAAGGTATATTTTACAGGTATGTCGTTTTGATCAAACAGTCTTTCCAAAGGGATCAGTCCTTTCGAAATCTAGTTGTTTTTTAGGACTAGCATACGATGATTTGCGATTTTGTCTAGGAAAGCTTGAGGATCCTCCCCTTATTGCATGATCCATATCTAGTCATTTTGATTTTCTTGGTCTGCCTGAGTTTCAAAAAATTCACCTACTGCTTCAAGAAACATCTTAATTTGTTCATCATCCTCAAAAACCTGCCAGTGCTGGATATTATCCGGTATAGATGGTTTGTGTCTTATCTCTATGTGATACTTCAATTTAAAGGTTGTAGGAGGAGTGAAGGTTGAAGCTGCTTTAGCTAATGCATCAGCATGTAAGTTCTCTGCGCATGGGATGAAGTGGACATTTACGGATAAGAAAAAGTTTTCCATCAGATCCCAGGCACAATTCCTGTATGATCTTAATCTAGGATGCTTGGCTTGGTACTGTCGATTTATTTGTTTGACTATTAACTCTGCATCTTCGTATACCTCTAGGTTATTTATTTTTAGCTTCCTGGCAGCCTCTAATCCTAATACCAATGCTTCATATTCACATATTTTGTTAGTATAATCTATATCCCATCGCAGTCTGTAAGAAAAAGGAACAACGAAATTTCCTTTGGGAGCCACTAAAAGCACTCCTGCACCAACCCCTTCACAAGATGAGGCACTGTCAAAAAACATTTCCTGATACCGGTGCTACACATATTCTCGGTCATGTAACCTGACTCTTCCTGTTCTATATCATTTTCTTCTGGACAACCATCTAAACCATCATCAAAAGATAAGATACAATTTCCTAAATCTTGATATGCAATGTAAATAGGGAAATTGTTCGGATTTTAAGGGCCACTTACTGTATATGCTAACCTCGTCTCTCTATACAACCGAGTAAATTGCCTACCAAACATAGGAATTGTGGCGAATGTCATATCCAGTTGAAGAGAACCCCCCAGCTTGGCTCCTCATGACCTAGACAATAGTAAGCCATACTTAGGGGGAATATCAGCAATAACCACATCCATCAAGATACTCTTAACAGGGACCTGTGCCAGGGTAACTACTAAGTCCTTTATCATTCCCATACACTTAACCCTTCTCGAGTCAAAAGAGTAAATATCTTTGTAAGGTCTGGTGATCTGGAGACCCAATTTATCCATAATAATTTTATGCATCACGTTATGGAAGGCTCTGGAGTCTAACATGCAATTATGTAGCAGTTGATCATATACATTTAAGGTGATATAAAAGGGAGCAATAGTGTCGTTGGCCCCTTCAAAATGTGGACCAAAAGTGATGTTGGGTTTATCATCTTCCAGGTTTAAAACGTCAGACTGGCTTTCTAGCTCTGAGACACCTATCACTTTGGTAATATGCTTCCGATAAACTGGGTTTTTTGCTAATTCTACCATAGGGATTGGTATCTTAATTTTATTTATCTCATTTTCAAAACTAAAAACTCCGCTCACCTTGTCTGTTTCTTTAGTTGGGACTTCTTAATCCTTCCTTTCCGATTTACTTTTCTGGACCGCTTTATTACTCATGGTCTTCGTTGAAGGCGTAATTTTATTAGTTGTTTCGGTTCCTTGTGCTTGGGTCTCAACTTTTCCCACTTCGGACTCTTGTGTGCTTACTACTTTCACTTTGTTGTTAGGTAATAGGGTTTCTTCCGTAGTAGGCTCATAAGTTTGACCTCTTGGGAGAATTTTCTTAGGTTGAGTAGTTGAAATGGGCTTACTCTTAGATCTCAAGTTATACTTAGGTTGGACCTCGGCCATCATCATTTCGGTTTCTTGTTGAGAGCCACAAAGGTCGGTATGATCTCTTTCTTCACCCTAAATCGATGATTGTTGAGTGTTTAGAGATTTTTCATAATCTTCTCTAGTCAGATATGGTTGTGTGCAGTCATCACCGAAGTTCGTGACATCATTATCCAAATCTCCGAAATCTTGGAGATCATTCGCTCCTATAAAATTTTCATTCTTTAGGGGAGCTTGTATTTTTTTATCTTTGTTTTTTATCTGTCTTTGCTAGTTCGGGGGGTTGGGGTTCCTATTGAAATCCTTTTTGGTGAAAGAATCATCTTTGGCCTGTTCTAGCTCCATTCTGGATATTTTATTAGACAGTTCCTTAATTACCCTGGCCATATCATCTACTTTGTCATCTGTGTATCTATTAGACCCTGACGGCCCTGCTTGTTCTCTAAAGTGTTTAGTTTCTAGGTTTCTTGTTTCTACTTTAGATTTAAGCTTACCAGAAGCCATCATATTCGAATCAATTTCTACAACATCATCTTGCATTTGGTTTAGAGTGGCTCCCCTTATTTCTCGCAAAAGGAGTCAAAATCCGGTTCAAAATCCCCTACGAAAGTTACTTTGGCCGCGGGTTGGGATGGTTTAACCTCGGCTGGGATTTTGTTAGACAGCTTGTTGAATCTTTGAATAAACTCCATAACTATATCTGAATTCTTTTTTCTTAAAGGTCCAAACTCAGTTAAATAATATAGGTGGTCCTTTCTTTCACCCCATTGTCTAAGGAAAGCATCTTCCAAGGCGTCATAAGACAAGATAGATGTTGTAGGTAGACTCCGAAACCAAGTTCGGACCTGGCCTTCGAAGGTTTGGACAAGAAGCCTCGAATACATGTCCCCATGTTCAATACCTAGGATGTCTGTGAATTGATCAAAGAAATTAATGTGTTTAGCTGCGGTCAGATCTCCTTCCCCAGTGAATTTCAATAAATTTTTTATATAATTCGGGAAGGTCATGCAGAGGAACAGGAAATACCAAGGGAGCGTATCTTGCTGCCACTTTTGCAAACACTCTGGGAGGGGGGGCAGGGCCTTGGCCTCCAGCTCCTCCTCCAGGAGCTCCTCCCCCTCCTCCTCTGATAAACCCTCCACCTCCTCCGATAAACCCTCCACCTCCTCCTCCGACGACTGCCATCGTTATTAGTGGAAAGTTGTAAAGGGGGTTTGGAAAGACTAAAAGTGAATCTTTACTTTCTTCGCGGGGTGAAAAATCTGAGGATGACTGGTAAGGGATGCGAGGGCTTGGCTCTTTAGACTTGCAAGATATGTAGTTAGGGGAACCAATGGGTGTGGAAGCTGGATGTGTGGAATATTCTTCAAGACTGTGTGGCGTCGCAAAATTTAACTGAAGAGTCGATGATATATCGGCAGTATATAAATTTTCTGCAGGACTTTTTCCTTTTTGTTATGCAGGGGTTATCGGAGTAGTTTCGCTTCTAACTTCGGAGTAATTCAATGTTAGATCCTTAGTGTCAAAGAGAGGGCTTCGTGAAGTCTAAGGTTCGAAAGAAATTTTGGTCTTCAGTTGTGGGTATTTAGGCTGATAGACTGCAGGGGTCGTCTTAAGAGATCCTCTCATCTTTAAAATTTTCTCAAGGTCGGTAACAGGTGTGGTCTGTTTACCATCTGGGTTTTTTTTGGTATTCCTTCATCCGGATGCCAGCTTATTAGTTGTGGAGTCACCAAGTGAAAGATTGGAAAGCCTTTAAATATGTGCACTCTTTGTTCACTATCAAAGGGTGGCACTTTCAACGAAATAAATGTCATTTTCCCAGGGAAAAAGATTTCGTAACTTCGGTCCCTGGCCACAACGCTAAAAAGATATTGTTCCAGAGTCTGTACTCAAGGCTTAGAAGTACAGTGTCTAGGCATATGAAAGTGAGTAAAGGGTAGAGAAAAGAGAAACGTCAACCTTCGACAAGGGAAACTAGGGATGATTTCTGTGTTGGCGTTGTCTAGCTTCCAACTGTTCCTGGATGTTTATATCCCATTCAATCGTTGCCCATGATTGTTCGAGTTCAACTCGGGTAGTGGTTGTTTTAAGGATAGTATCAAAAAGGTTTAAGGCAATATGTGTTTGATCTGATAGTCCGGGTTCGATATTAGGTTGTCTTGATACAGGGACAGTCATGGAGGAACAGTAAAATAAGAAAACCTCAGAGGGAATTTAAGTGTTGTCTCAATTCAGTCGTATAAAAGAAAGTTTACGGTTTCAGGAATGAAAAAGGGGTGCAAATCAAAGGCTATTCCCTGTAACTAGGTTATATTTTAATAAAATGTATGAGGTGGGAGAAAACATTAAGTTGTCTATCGAGTAAGGCTCCTATCAAGGGAAAATATCACATATAAACAGAAGAAGAAAAATGTAAAGAAATAACCCGATGAAGCATAAAATATATATAGAATTCTGAAAGTGTTGACTGGTCTTATACCTGCTGATAGCTGGTATAGAGAAAAAACAGTAAACAATATAGAAAACCGAAATTCATTCACTATAGTAAAGGTTGTACTAAATTATAATGAAGCATTCATCAGATACAAATATGAAATGAAACAAGATATGAGATACAAGAAAACAAACTCATAACACAGTCGTGACAGAATTGAGAATCTTCGGATTTGCTTTATATTAACTCTCAAAATGGAAAACCTCTATTACAATCGACACAAAAAGGTCCAGCCCCTTTTCTTTCTTTCTATGGTATATTTATATAGTTTTACAATAAGATGGAATCTCAATCGTTGCAAAATTTTCAGTTATGATAGGGAGAAGAGCAATCGTTCCATTTCTTCCTCTCTATCTTTATTTGGTGCCAAAAGCTTGTCCTCGCGCATGCTCGATGCAGGTGACACATCTTTCCACCAACCGAGATATCAACCTTGACGGTTCTGCTTGACAATTGGCTTCAAAAGAGTAACAATCTCGGGCTAATTGCAGTAACCTTTCTTCCATCTGTCTATCTATGATGTTGATAGCACATAATTGTACACTTGGTTTAATCATACATTTATCTATTTGGACTATGTCTGCCATAGTCACTTGTGAGATCTTGGCCGAATATCTTTCCTCTTTTTCATTTAAATCAAATGATATTTTCGCCATATTCATTTGAATTAATGCCTCGGCATTACCTTCGCTATCAATGCCTAATAGATTATCGTCTATAGAACTAAAAGCTTCTTCTGAGCATTTTGTTACTCTCTTGGCTTGCAGCTTACCTTATGAGATGTTGTGCTCCCATTCTTTTAATATAATATTTCCTCTGGTCTTCTCTGAAATGGGAAACCTGGGAGTACTTCTCGATTACCTATTGTTTGTAGCTATCACAGCCTCTTTAAAAGCAACCTGTGTTGTTCCAGCTTCTCTTTCTCTAACAGATAAATTTTCCAAAACTTGATTAACCAATAAACAGTTGTCCCGAATCACCTCTACCTTGGTGAGTAAATTTCGCTGGGCCGTAGAAACTCTGCTCCGAATCTCCATCACCTAGGACTGGAACATCCTGATATTTATCACTTTACTTTCCGCAATTTCCACTCTAGCCTGTAGCTATTTGATCAAATATTTTTGTTGGCCCGCTTGTATCTGACCATTCCAAACCACCAGCTCTACTTGTTCGATCTTAGTCTTGAGCATCTCTATCTCACTTTTATCAGCCAACCTTGCTTTCTCTATCCCTACACTCACCTGGTTCTTGGTAGCCTCCACTGTTGTGGCTAGTCTGGCTTCTAGGGTTTTGATGAGGTGATTTTTTCGTTTCAGCTGGTTTTTCAAAACCCCGACTGAAAATTGATTCGTTGTGGCATATGCCCCTAATGTCCCAGCTATTTTCATCGTGAATTATTCATTCTTCTTGTCCTTCCCATCAGTCAATACTTTGTATTTCTTGGTTGTCGATTCCCCTTCCTGATAGAATTATCTCTTTACCACTGCCTTTCTCTTCTTATCAAAGAAGAAATCATTTGGAGGGAGCTCTTCCATCATTATAGGCCTCAATTCTTCATTTAAGATCCACCCTGTGTCAATATTTCCCTGAGTTGACTGCAAGGGAGTAATGGATGTGATAGGATCTCCAATTTGCTTCGTTGATTGCCCCAGAGTAGTAACTGGAGTCTGCTTTTTCAGTGGGTCGGGAGTCTTTATCTCTTCTTTCGAACTCTTAGTTTGCTCTTCCCCATCCTGGTGTTTTTCTTGACTAGGAGTCGCATCTTTGGAGCATTTGGCATCTTTTTGTTTCACCTCTGTTGTACTCGGATTCTCACCCCATAATACTGTGGGAAGACAACTGTGTCGATGTTCTTGGAATTTCAGAACATCGGCCCTCTCTTCAGGTGCCAAGGTTTGTATCC
>SNQJ01S0026494.1:163301-193003 GCA_010110895.2 Picea sitchensis | reverse complement strand
TTTTAACTTTATTTTTATAAGTATATTATTTCGTGGGTAGTATTGTAATGGCATATTAATTATGAGAAGAAAAATGATTTGTTGCAAGGTCTTTAGGTCAAAGTATGATTGATAGGTACTTGGTAGTAAATATTTGAAACTATTTCATATCATGTATAGAAGTATGGACCACGTCAAATAGTTCATGTATAGAAGTATGAGTACAACATATAATAATCTAGAAGGTATGCAACAAAGAAGATAAGCGTGTCTATTCTTGTTTTCGTAGTGAGACATAAGCAACATCCTTCATTTTTTCATAGCGTTCGAAGGAGACGGCTGGTGCTATTCACATTCCTGCTATAGTAGTAGTGCGTGACATTGCTGTGAAGGTCAAGCCTTGACGTTCCGTGTTTCCAATGTCAATGGTAGACCTTGTCAAGGTCATGCCTTGAGATTTATGGATAGTCAATGCCTAGGCCATCTTAAGAGGGATTTGTTTCCTGTTACTCCTTTGTATGGGTGGAATTGGTACATGCTTTGGTTGGGTTTGGTCCCATGGAGGGCCAATGCATTTATCAAATTCCACAACAATATGTGTTAGAAAATTTGGAGGGTTAGTTCCTCGTGCATATAAAATTAAAGCAATGCATGTATAGTGGTCGCATGTATGTTAAATGTTGCAATTCCAGTAGGGGAAAGAAAACACCGAAGTGAATTGGGAGGTGGTGATGTTGTTTAAAGACTGTGGGTTTTGTGTTTGGGAGGATTTAAAGCCATGCAACTATAGATAATTAATGTTTAAAGTTTTGGACCGGTGATTTAGATGCCCATTCTTAGTACATAAAATGCATCTAATAAATCCTATACAACCTTTGTGTGAAATTGAGTGAATCAACATATTTGGACCCACAACAAACAAAAGAAACAAGTTGATCATGAAAAAAAATAAAGCAAACAAAGAAATGAAACACCAAATAACAGTCCTAAAGAAGGGGAAAGGGAACGACAAAGTGAATAATGATGATACAATGTTTGAAGATAAGAAAAGTGTGTTGAATCAAATGATTAAGCATCAATGAAAAACCATTTGTTTGGTACGATTCATGATTAAAAATTGCTGCATGGTTCACAAACAAAAAACCACATTCCCAAATAAATAGATGCATATGAAGAAGAAAATTTGAAGTTGCAAAGTGAAAATGAATTTAAAATAAAAATAACAAGTCTGGTTTGACAAAGAAAACATCAAGACAAATGTGGATATCACCATATTAAATGGTTTGATAAAATTAGGAAGTAATGACTAAATATCTTTCTAATAACTAAATATCCATTATTGTTAGTGTATTTGATGCAAACACAACTTTATAACAAATCACTACATGTGGTGAAGTTTATTTTTCATTGCATGTGGTGAAGTCTATGTTTTATTGCATGCCTATTGTTGAGGGAAAGCCAAAACAAGAACCGAGCATTACCTATTTAAATAGATATAAGAAGCACAACTGAACCCTCTACTCAAGTACATGAAGAGATGGATGGGAAATGTTTTTAAGATATCGATATTCTAAACACTCACGGTAAGTAAATTAATATCCCTGGTTAGACACATACTAATGAGATTTGAACTTTAAACTCTCAACAATTATCTCATACTAGTACTCCATATTTTTTGAGAGATCCATCAACCCACACTTCCTACTTAATATGTTTTGTGCTTTATGATTTAAGAACAATCAATTTTACATGCCATCGCATGAAATGAAAAAAAATTAAAAAAAACTCGTTTGAATCTAGTTGAACAAAACCTGATACTTTGAAAGTACATATATGGATATGGCTAGAGGCAACATCCATGCATCCCATTCAAAAAAATTACGACATATGAAAAGGAAAAAGAATAAACGCACGAAGGAGGCTTTAAAAACCCACTTACATTTAGTAATACCGAGTATAAATAGAAATATGAAGAAGGGTAGAAAAATAAATAAATGAACCAAGGAGGCTTTAATCTCCCTATGTCCACAATAATCCCCCCCGAAATCTGAAGAACATAGGATGGTCAATAATTTCGACAATATTGGCTCATAGAAAGCAGCATGTCACATAGACGAGACTCGAACCTAGGTGGGGAGGAGAAAACTCCCCACCCCAACCAATTGAGATAAAACCACTTGACTCTTTAGACTTATTATAGATAGTTGACAAACAAAAATTGTATTTATACAATTTCTTTTTAAATCCACAACACAAAGCCATACAACATTTATATGAATAAAAACATTTACCAAAATCTTTCAATTTCTTGCCTCCACACTTTGAATTTCTTGCCCCCACATTATGAGGTAAATTTCCCATTAATTTCTGTTGATTTTCAACTTGATATTCATTATCCCAATGGACTTACTCAAAATAGTGAAAACACATATTTATGCAGTTTCTTTTCAAAAACCATAACAAAATGTCATATAACATTGTACAACACTTTTAACAATATTTCATAACATTTCCCAAGGAAATTAAATAGTGAAATGTATTGTTGAAAACTATGCATTTCTTCTACATATAATCATGGTAGAAATTTTAAGGTAAGCCGTTCATTTTTTGCTCTTAGCCATTCTCTGTTCCAGCTTAAACTTGGCAACATTAAATAATCATTGTCTCTAGTGTTTTCCCTCTCACAAGTGCAAGTTAACTTTTAGTTCACAACACATTTCATCGTAATCTTTTCGAAAATAATTGCTAATATGAAAATATTCAGTTTTTCCAGACACATTCATGCCAAAATAAAACAGGACAAACTATAGAAGGTTGCATTCAAGAACCTAAGATTTTAGGTGAGGCACTCATTTTTGGCTCCAATTTGGGGATGTGCTTCTCTGTTTCGAGATCCCGGAAGCGACTACGTCGAATTTCCATTGGAAAACATAGCCAAATGTTCAATAACCTTGTAGTGTTATTCAAATAAAATCTTATCAAGTAAATGCATACCTTAATGTAAGTTGGACCTCTTAGTGCATGATAGAGTAAACTTCCAGGTTATTTTAACTATTGTGATTATAATTAGTTGCATGAAAGTTCAACTGTTATGATTATGCTTTATGATTCTCATGGTTTTCTAGGAATGCAGAGTTGACGGGTGGTTCCCTGAGTTTTTTCAATGGGAGAACAATAATGTTTCACTTAATTTTTGTTTGTTTGACATCAAGTTGGCCGTGAATGCATGACCTAGCGGATCCCACCCGTCTTTGTGCACCCAGATCAAGCATATTTATCACTTGCAAGCATGCTCGCCACCCTCAAGAATGTCAACTTTCCACTCCCACTTTGTGCTATTACTCCCACCATCATTCCCTTCCATATGTTGACCGACGGACTTGTCCCTTCCTCCATCTGCCTCTAAAGATCACCATTTCCTGCAATCCCTTCCTCCAGATCCTCATCAATTGACAACAATAGTTGCTCATCTCCAAAATATTTGCAGTCCAAAGCCCGATGATCAAAGTGATGGTAAATAAACTGAAAATAATATATATATCTCAAAAGAGGGTAACATGACAATGAAGAGAACCGACCCGTAGAGGTAGTGTGCAATCTCATTCATCGATAGTGTACACGTTGGATACAACTAATGGAAAAATTGTCATCCAATAAATGTATCGGCCGCATTAGCATCCCCTTGAATGATTTCCTCAAGCCCACCACCATCACCACACAGTTCGTCAGCTACTAGGTCTGAAAACTGTCCGGAAAAGCCAAGGGGCTTCTCAACCTCTCTGTGAAATTGGCCGAGAAGGCCGAGGTCAAGCAACAACAACAACCACAGGGTCATACGGTGTGACCAAGGTGGAGCCCATGAACCTGTATCCAGCAGGTCATATGGGGCAACAAAGGTGGAGCCTATGACTACTTACCCAACCTACCCACCAATCAACTTCTCCTTGCATATGCCACTAAATAACTAGTACCCTCCACCGCTATATCCATCCCAGGCGGGTTATCTTCCGAACCCGCCCTACTACTAGGGTTAGTCTCCACATCCCTACCAGGGTTACCCTCCAAACCAGGGCTACCTACCCTACCAGGGTTATCCGCCCATTGTTCCTGCAACGCAACAACCTCCTAGGAAGAATAATAAACTCTGGATGGATTTAGGAGCAGGCTTAATTCACAGAGCTCTCGGTGGTCTGTTACTTGGAGATATTATCAACAATGCGAGATATTATCAACGATGCGATTTATGATGGAGGGTTTGATGATGGAGGTGACATTGGCGGCGAATGATGGCGCTGACTTTGGCGATGACATGTCATGTATGGACAGATGATGAAAATTTGAGAGAGAACTCCCCCTAAAAGAACACCTTCGATGTAATAAAAACAAAAAATATAAAAAAACAAAATATACATATAATATAATTTAATAAACTATATAATAAATTTAAAATGAAATTAAAACCACCTCTGGCTCAACATTCAAAGCATACTATATATTAAAATTAAAAACCATAGTTTATAAAACTCATGTGGACTATGGTCCAAACATTTTTTTATTTATTTACATGTAGTCGCACCCCGACAGTGACCGACAGAGGGGCGGTGGTGGTTGGAGAATCCCCCACCCCTTTCACTTCGTGCTTGCTAGTGTAGGGACGATAGAGGTGGCTTGGAGGAGATTGGGCCGGGAAAACCACTGTGCAGAGAGGACCAATGCTCCAGCCTGAGTGCGTGGCTGGTGGTGGAATAAAGGTGCTTGTAGTCTTTGCCTCGTGCCAAGTTATCAAAGAGGCTGTAACCGACTTCATCGCCGAATGGGTGGGATTCGTAGGACTAGTTTTGCTTATAACAATGGGATATCTTAGCAAATGGGAAATATGATTTTATACAAATGAAAAAAATGTTAAACCCTAGCTTTTCCCTTTTCAACAAGAGATTCACTATACAATCACCAAAACAATAACAATATAGTGGAGAAATAACCTACCATTGAGTGGATGCCAAGTGGAAATGAAATTTCAACGAGGAGGTTGAGACTGCTACAAAATTTCCTCATTGTTTGCAAGGTTGGGAGACACACACATACAACTTTACCTTTTGACGTTTGATAAAGACTTTGTTTTCTTCACGATCAACAAATAATTTTGTGAAGCGAACTTTTAAGATCATGCGGTAGTTTATTGGAAACATTTGGTGGGTGTATTTCATTTTACCCAAAAGAGATACTTTTATAACTTACAATGTATCACATTCCACACAAAAACAAATCCTTTGAGAACTTGCGGTAAGACACATCCTTATCGCACTTTTTGGAAAATCGATGCTAAGGAACTTTGTGACAACATTGCAAATCATTAGAGAATGATATTTCATAAGGCTATGACAACTTATTAAAACTTTGGATTCCATTACAATATTTGGAAAGTTATTATGTTTTTGATACGATTGCGATGGTTATGCAACCTTCGATTGAAAATTTTCCATTTATGTGATGTATCATTGAACTCATTTTCATTAATCATGACACTTTAAAAGATGCAACTTATTCAACTTTCAGATGGCTCCCATTGGGGAAAAAGTAAACTTTACATATTGCAAGTAAACCAGTCTTTGGGTAAAATTGATCTTTGAAAGGATGCATAACGATGCAATAGTTAGAAAAATGGAACTTTTAAAGGTTTGCACCGTGATCACAACTTTTGAAAAGATACAACATTCCTAAAACTGCGATATGATGCAAAGATTTGAAAGATGAGATATTTTGATAATGAAGGTGAACATCACAATATTTGGAAAGATATATTTTGAAACTTTGTGATGAAGAAAAAAAAGGATCAAAGAAAAAAAAACTTGAAAGA
This sequence comes from Picea sitchensis, assembly GCA_010110895.2. Classification (NCBI taxonomy): domain Eukaryota; kingdom Viridiplantae; phylum Streptophyta; class Pinopsida; order Pinales; family Pinaceae; genus Picea; species Picea sitchensis. The sequence continues at coordinate 187,167 of SNQJ01S0026494.1, read as the reverse complement.
TTTATTCCATATGCGGAAAAGCTGCTTTTCTTGAAAGGATGCACAATGATGCAGTAATTCAAAAGATGAAACTTTTTAGTGAGTGTGCAAAGAGGTTGAAACACATTTATTTGTCTAATGGGAATGTTGGTCAAGGAAATAAAGAGACCTTTTTGGGAAAGTGTGAAAAATATGATCTTTTGAAAGGATGCATAATATCACTAATTGTTAGGAGATGAATGTTGTGAATAAGTACAATGTTATCCTAAGTTTAAAAAGAATTTAAAGGGATAGGATTTTGAAAAAAAAATTAATGTTCTTAAATATTAATGTGTGGATCTTCGTCTTTTCACATAAAATTTAGTTAATATCTTTAGAAAAACTCTTAATCTTGATTTAGTTTATGATCAAATTCTCCTTGGGAATTCTTCAAAACCCTTGCCATAGCTTGGATATTCACCATGCTCACTAGTTGGTGTGAGGAAATTGAACAACTTCAGAAAACAAAGGGATCTTCACTAGGGCACCAAATCGACTCTATCACCTAATGATAGGAAGACACTTTCATGAATTTCTCCAATCAAAAGATTTAAATTTTTCTTAACCATCATTTTTTTTAATTTTTTTTTGAACTTAATCGCATATCTTTCAGAGAGAATTTTGCAGGCTGATTTTTCTTTTAGTTCCATTTTTCTAGTCAACATATGAGGGTTTAAGTGCCACCTTGTCCATTTTTCCTCAAACCCTTGGGTGATCTCTATGGCTGTTTGTAGGCTTGATCTACTTATATAAGGGCTTCCCCAAGTCGATATGTAATATGGGTTGAATCTGCAATGTTTTCATGTGTTGAATATGAGACATACCTACCAATCTGTGGATCGTTGCAGGCTATTTACTTTCCAAATTGCCTCATCCCTCAATCCTCCCATAAATTTGAAACAATGATCTGATTGTGATCAAAATAGTTCCCCTTGTTGGGTAGCGGAAGCATAAACTGAACAAGATTTAATGGCAAATAAAACACAACAACAATCACACACACAATGAACACAATGATTTACATGGTAAAACCCTTTAAATGGAAACATCCACAGGGCAATGATAATCAATATTCTTATTGATCAAGGGAGAATTACAATAACCAAACACATGCTTGCAAACCTCACACTCATCCCACACTGCGCATTTTCCTCTACGAGCATGCATATATATATAACATCTATCAAAGAATTAGACAAACTAATCACTTTAGTGTGCATGTATCCATATTCTATTTTTAACTGTTCATTTAATGACAAAATACTAGGAGTTAAGCAATCTGCCCATATCCCACAAATCATGGGATATTAGTTGGCACATTTCAGTAATCTCCACCTGGATAATAATTTACCTGATTTATCATGCCCAAATTTATTCATCACCTTTCCTACAAGCCAAGAGAATCCAAACACCATCATAGCTCCACAACTTCTCTAACAATACTGTTACATGAACATATCTGCATGATTTTCTCTAATATGGACCATTCTGCCTCCATCAGTAACTTGTCTTATAAAACAATGCATTTTTCCATTTTGATATGCTGGACTGTTAGTCAAATGCACAACACTTTGACCACCACATAACATCTCATCCTATACTTGTACAAACTTACCCAATAGATCCTTGCATTCTTGCAAGACATAACCTGAGGTAGGTCTCCTCTTGTCCAAATCTCCTGAATCATAACCACAGACTAAATCAATGCAACCATTGTAGTTGATACTTGTGCTTCTAAGATATTGAAGCACCCATTTCCATTCTCTTCATCTGGTTTTTCCATGTGTCCACTGACAACACCAACTGCATGTGAAATACTTGAACATTCCCATCACAATCATCAACACCCATTTCCATGCTCTTCACCTAGTTTTTCCATGTGTCTATTGACAACACCAACTGCATGTGAAATACTGACCATTTCATTGCATACATCAAAATTCCTACTAACATACAATACTCAGGACATATAACCCTTTTCTTCTTCATTAGTTAGGACATAAATTTGAAGAAAACTTACAACGAAAAGCCAAAGGGATTTTATCGATTTCACATTATTCATACTGAATTTCCTGAGTATCTTCACCACATAATTTTGTTGTGATAACCAAAGCTTACCATCTTTCCTGTCTCTATGTATTTCCATGCCCAAGATTTGTTTCACCTCTCCTAGATCCTTCATATCAAACGTCCTAACCAACTGAGCCAACTTGTTGATCTCAAACATGCTTTTGCTTGCAACAAACATACAATTTAACAACAAGATAATAAATATACCATAAACACAATGGTTATACTCACTTCTTGTAAAATTTGGATCACCATGAAGGAATCAAACATCTTGTACCATTGCCTGGTTACCTCAGGCCATACAATGATTCCTGAGTTTGCAAACAAATCTTCTGTTGTGATTCTGAACTAGCCTTTCTGGTTGTTCCATATACATCTCCTTATTCAAAAACTCCATGTAAAACAGTTTTAACATCTAGTTGTACTAACTCAAGATCAAGTAACATGACTAGTGCTAACACAACATGAATAGAAACAACATTTTAACAACTGGTGAGAAAATTTCATGGAAATCAATACCTTCCAAATATCCTTATGCTACCAGGAATTCTTTGAACCTTTCATCTTTTACTATGTTTTATTTTATAAAAGGAGATTCATCAAACATTGCATATTTGTCCATGATGATTCTGTGGGAAGTAGGGTCCCACAATCTACATCCCTTAACATCATCACCATACCAACTATCTACCTGTTTGATCTGGGTCCTACTTAGAATGATGATAAAATCATAAGCATCACAACCAAATAATTTCACATCTGAGTAATCACCAGATGACCTGTTCATACCTCTTTAGAAATCTTCTAGTCTTTTGCAACCGATGGTGACCGAGTTACCAGATAACACAACTGCTTCTGCCCAAAAATATTGCTGCAACTTGGCATCACTGAACATGCCCTTTCGATCCAAGCTTCCTTGCAACGATTTCCAAGTTCCATGGATATGAACCTACCTTCATCATATATTCTCAAACACTTGATTGAATTTCCAATGTTCATTTCACTACAAATATCTAAACACATCAACCCTTCTACTGACCCACCTTTCTAACCTGGACACATTTATCCACCTCAAATATCGCATTCAAAAAACCTTGACCAACTCCGTCCAAGTTGACCCAAGTGAAGCTTTTCCGCTCACCTCTAGGGACTTTACAATGGAGTCTCAGTGCTCCACCTTAACATGAACATTCCCTTGACCAATCCAGTCAAGCCAACCAAGTAAGACTTCACTTCTTACCTCCAGGCCCATTTATAATGGAGTTCACGAAGCCTTTTATAGGCTTAATTACATGCAATCCATGGACACAATACCACATGCTACCCAAAAAACATGGACCCGAAAAACCACGTGCTTTAACCAAGAAAACAAATTTAACTTGTTAACTCTTTTACCAAGTCAAGGTTAACCCAACATACATGCCCCCCACATCTTCAATCTACTTAAATATATATCAGAATTTTCATAGGTGACCCAATAAACCATGGGTACGCATGCCTATCCAGGTCTTACAGACATATGCCCATTTACATGCAATCAATAATTTTTACAACTCCAAGGTAAATGCATTTTTTTATCTTTCACGGTGACTCAACCATCATCACTCTTATTGTTGCCTCCTCTCCAACGATGTTAAACAAAACTTCATCTTCCAAACACAAAGAAATGGTCCTGAGGGATCTTGCATCCATATCTTCCCAGTTTTCGTTTGTCATGCTTGCCGATTTCTTTGTCTTTCTCACCAACATCTTTTTCATTCCTTGTTGCACAAGCATATCTCACATCTTGAGATTCCATATCTCAAATTTATTCTTTCAGTTGAATTTCTACCTCGAACTTATAACTCTGCACTTTTTCCATTAGCATAAACCTCCCAAAACTACAACTTATAAAACCAAGCTTTTAATATGGAAGAACAATATTATATTTCAAGGTTGAACCCCAAAATATTAATTAAAATGTTTAAGATAAAACACAAATATTTAATATATATACCTTTAGACATCCACCTCTTAAATAAATAATGTTATATGACATCCACCCATTTATAAAAGCGATCCTTGAAAAATTTTAAAGGAAAAAAGTTGTTCCTTTATAACCTTGGTACCCTATGCATGCGACTTTCCAAGGTTATCATACCTCGCGTTAACCTTTCAAATAMTTTCATACCTCGTGCTCCAAACTTTAGAAGACTTTCATAAAATTATCGCTCCTCTTGCATGCATGCGATGATCTACGAGGTATCGCGCCTCCAATAGGACCGAGGGAGCGATAGACCAAAGAGTATCTCCCTTTTGCAATGAATTCGTCTTCCAACAATAGTAAAACATGCACTCCACGAATCTCAACAACTCTCCTTCACAAAACATAATTAGCTGCTCTTTTTATCTTCAACATGCCAGATATCACCTAATGGCTCTCTCACTCACGCGGATCTGCTCGAATTGGCTCACCTGCTCTGATACCACTTGTTGGGTAGCAAAAGCACAAACTCAACAATATTTAATGGAAAATAAAAAACAACAACAATCACACACACACAATGAACACAACGATTTACATGGTAAAACCCTTTAAAGGGAAACATCCATGGGGCAATGATAATAAATATTCTTATTAATCAAGGGAGAATTACAACAACCAAACATAGGCTTGCAAACCTCACACTCATCCCACACTACGCATTTGACTCTATGAGCATGCATAGATATATAACATCTATCAAACAATTAGACAAATTGATCCCTTTAGTGTGCATGTATCCATATTCTATTTTTAGCTGTTCAATTAATGACATAACACTAGGAGTCAAGAAATCATCCCATATCCCAAAAATCATGGGAAATTAGTTGGCACATTTCAACACCCCTTATTATTCATCGGTTTACCCTGATCCATACCATTCTTGCAGGGTTTCCATTCGTTCGAGCTGAGATTTGTCTATTATTCTAAAGGGAAGTGGTAGGTTATTCTTGTGCCTGAATGGAAAAGTGCATGGTTGCAAAGGTTCTATCATATTCATCCTTCAATCCAATCCTTGAGACTGTCCAACGCTCTTCTCAAAACCTCCCGACATCACCCTTATTCAGCCTTTGTCAAATCTGTCGATTTATGCAAAATTTATAGTGGTAGAGTTTGTGTTTTTCTTATTTAAAATCTATCTCAAACTACCTTCTAACACGAACATTATCCCATTTTCTTTCGATGTTTGGAGAACAATTTGTATGCATAACAAAGCATGAACAATGAGCGGTGATGGTTAATTGCATGGAAATGATCGTGTGAGTGGTACACATTATTACTTGTCTAACTGTTCATTGAACGTTCCTAATCATTTGTCATTTGTTGATCATTAATTCTTTATGATCGATGGTATACAACTTGGAATTCTCTCACAAAACGTGAAATGAACTAATGGTGCAATAACTATTATACCTTGAATAACACATTTACATGTTTCTTGCAAACAAACTTTTAACCTTCACACACTTATCTTATCAAGCTCATCAAAACTTACCTTCTGGGTAATCAACAACCCTGACATTTGTGTGGTTTATGACATAAGCGTTGAACATTATATCAGTGACAATGCTTGTTAATCTTTAATTTATGGCCAATACCAAAATTTTCCTACAAGAATTTGTTATTAGATGAAGACATACATGTTTTGCACCTGATATATTGATGATTAATGGTACGTTAATGATGATGCATGGCCATGACACATTGTTACAAGTTTTGCCTTCCAAGCATTTATTGAGCATTGTCTTCTCTTGTTTGTCTTGAGCCATCTTTTGAGAATTCAATCCAAGTCAACCTAGTCCTTGTCCTTACCCAACTTAATTGCAATGATAGGAATTATATTGACCATGAGGGATTCCCCCCTTAGGTTAGTAACCCTATCCTAGAAGTGTAGAGGCAAGGCCACTGAGGTGACAATGGGTGGCTTGCATGTATGCATCCTCAGGCTTTTCCTCGAGAAAGGTTGGGATTTTCCTTTAAAGAGTGTTTGAGATATAAAAATGAGGAACAAACAAGGGGAAGGTGGATAATGTATAGGAAAATCGTCCCAGACCATCTTCGAGGCAAAGAATCTAAAGATATTTTCTACAAGAGGAGAAGTGTCAAATTGAGGGGAATCAAATTGTTTATTAGAGTCAAGGTAAGTGGGAATTTTACGCTGAGGAGGATCAACTTGTCTTGGAGGATAGGGTTATTCATCCTTCATAGAAAACTTAGCATCCTTTATATTTATGATACGACAAGCCTCTACATAGAAGGTATCCACCTTGTGATAATAGAACCACACCTTGAGCTCAATGTCAAAAGTTGGATGCAAGTATTCTTGTCTAGTGGAAGAAGGGTCACATCAAAATGATTGATTGGAATATTTTTCCCAATGAGAATGACACTCAACAACTATGTGTCAAGATTATGGTACAAACACCACGTCACCCACTTGGGAGAGGTGGTTTGATCATCAATGTAAAAATTTCTATGACAACTTGTTGAAGAGACAACTTTTGAGGTAAATCTAAGACTTGGAGAAGGAAAAGAAGCATGTGATACTCCTCTTAAAGAATGAGGTGCATAGGGTATAGGAACATGTTCTTTTTACTTACCTGAGAGGTAAGAGACCAATTCATTATTTGTAGGGGGTTATGAGAGTCTCCCAAGAGGGTACTAAGGTTCATAATTTAATGTTGTAGGTCCTAAAAAAAGTCTCATTGTGGGACATGAGTTGGTCACATGTTTGGATGAGGGGTCGTGTTGCATGTGCACTTGGACAAGATATGTTAGATGTTTCATGTATGATTTTCTCAAGGCAGAGGAAATGATTGTAAGATACACTTGGATCATAATAGTTGTATGTGTCAAGTTGAAAGGAGGCAATGGACAACCTCTAGGATACATGTGGTGCATGGGAAAATGAGTGGGTCCTATGCTTAAAGGTTGAGGTGACAATGTTTGAGGAAAACTTAGTTAGAAGGTTGAATAAGAATCCCATTGCATGATTACTCAGATAATCATTTTGAGCTATGGTCAACATGTTCAATTTGGTTAAGGTTGTAACATTACATCCATCCCCAAGGAAGACTTGATTGGTTTCAAGGTGAGAGGTATTGACATTAAGGAACCTAAGGAAAAATTTCTCCATGGAAACAAGAGAACCGATGGAAAAGAATAAAGGAAACCCCACACTTGAAAACATGTAGGGTGTATAGTAACTCCATAATGGAATCAATGTGGCACAATAATTAGAGTGAAGCACTGCACCACCACAAAAATGACCCTACAAATAGTGTGAAGCAAGAGGAAGGAGGTAGAGTTGCTACTCGATTCTTGAAGGAAAAAACAAACTAGATCACATGGAATGGAGGGAATGGGAGGAGCGACTAGATTACTTATTTAAATTTCTTTTAGGTTTTGGTAATTTTTAAAGGTGTAACCACTACTACATATTGAAAAATTTGCGACGAAAGTAACCTTTCGTTGCACAATTGAAGATAAATAATGGAATTTTTAAATGTTTTTATAAATCCATCTCATGTTCATCGCGCTTCCGATGAAACCTTTGGCTATAATCACAAGAGTGACGGAACCAAATCTATGTCGCAAGAGTGACAACCGTGAAGATAATGGACTCCCGTCTCTCTTGCGATGACCTTTGGCTATCATTGCAAGAGCGACTATTCAATGATGACCGTTACACTATTTGACAATGTCAACATTGACCGTTACACTGTTTGACAAAGTCAACATTGACTTGGTCAACTTTCGTCGCTCTTGCGAAGAAAAACATATCTATAAATATTTTGCAAATTAGAGATGTTGCGACAATCTAATTGCTATAACAACGATGGTTCAAAACTTCAGAAAGGGTATTTTTGTGCGGAAGAATGTCGCATAATATTAGAGGTGGGAAAAAATGTAAAGCGGGTGAAAAGGGTGATGGTAGATGTTATTTCCCTTGCAAAAACTGTTGCCTTACACGTCTTGTAAGAATTTTAATAGCAACAACTACAAAACATTGTAGGAAATATGGACACATTGATGGGGGATCAAATGAATATCGTCCCGTGGTAATTAGCTATATAGTCATTATTTGTTTTTATATTGTCGATTTTATATAAAATTATATATATGTATATATATTGTTTGAATATTTGTTATAGTACACACTAATTTTGCATGATTGTTTGTAATTATAAAGTTAGAGTTGCACTCTAACTTTCTGCAGAATATTGCACCAAGTGGTACCAGTAGAAATGATGTTGTACAAGATGAGGAACATGATCAAGCAAATGAGGATATCATGGAAGAAGATGATGGGACAAATCAAGTTAATGATCCCATGGAGGAAGATGATGGGAAAAATCAAATGATCCAAAATTTGTTTGCTCAACCAGATGAGGATGGAGATAGTGATGGTATTTATGATGAACCTCTATTAGAAAAGGAAAATAAATGACTTTATGAAGGCTCAAGAGAAAATCTTCTCTCCGCTACATTGCTTCTAATGAACTTAAAGCTTATGAATAATTTGTTGAACACTTGTATGACACAGATCCTAAGGTATGTAATATGTTTCATCTCATATACATAAATGTTGATTTTTTTTCTATTTGCTTTAGTGTTAATTAATGTGTAAAATAAGAATGCAATTTTTATGATTAATATTATTTACATTAACTAGTTATTTGTTATGTTGTATATTGTTAGGTGAATTTTTGTTACCATCGTCAAATATTTTACCTCGCACATATCAAGATTTGCATGCCATTATGAAATACATTGGAATGGATGATCAAACTATAGATGAATGTCCTAATGATCATATTATAAATTATGGACAACATGCTTCGAAAACATAATGCTTGCAATGTCTTATCAGTAGATATCGAACCGATCAAGTAACAAAAAGGGTGCCTTGAAAGGTTCTTCATCATATTCACATAATTCCATGTTTGCAGCGATTGTTCAGGTGTGAAATCATAACAAAATTTATGGATTAACATTCACGTAACAAAACTGGAGATGGTGTTCTTCAAATGCCTGCCAATGGTTATGCATTTAGGGAAATTGAGGAAAAATGGGCATATTTCAAAGATGAACCTCGTAATGTTAATCTTTCATTATCAACTGATGGCGTTAATCCATTCAAAGATATTAGGTCTATTTACTTATTGTGTCCTATATTTGTTATCAACAATAACATTCCTCCTTGGATGTCAATAAAGAGGGAGCACATAATGGTTTTTTTTTAAATAGAAACTGGTAAAATAGATATTAGATGTGTGGAAGAATCCACAAATTTTACAAAAAAATGGTTAATATAGACCTTCGAGGGGTGCCACTTAGAGAGAGTCTTTTACAAAAACAAGGTGCATTTTTGGAACAAAGATTTTTTATACAACCCCCTTGCCTAACAAAATTTTTGAAAGTAGAGTTCCCCGGATAGATCCGGTAGTAGATTCTGTTGATACAAATTGCAAGACAAAACATTTAAATTCCATAGCTTAGCTACCCTTTTCTAGTTTGACGTGTTGTAAATCCAACATATTTTCTAGGTGCGTCTCGTTCAAGTCTGGGATCTGGTTGACTGAATTTGACTGCTCATTCTTGGAATTTTCTTGCTGCTCTCCCGAGTTTCTTGGAGGTTACCGTGTGCCTTCCAACTGCTCTAATATTCTTTGCATTGCCTCCATTTTCATACGGTGATCCTCTATCTGGCTTCGCTGAGCGTAGCTCTCATCCTAGAGATTTTCAATCATGTGTCTATGCTGGGACAATGTTTTGAGTTCAAAGGTCCTGTTGGATCCAATTGCTCCAAGTTGCAATTTGATTCTACTGCACCCGCCACACTCCTCTTCCAATGAATCCTCGACCCAATTCCCTGAATCCACTGGAGCTCCTTTACCTTTCTACATTTCTTCATAGGCTGAAGACACTTCGGTCTTGAAAATTTCATGAATTTTCTACAGGAAACAGGTCGGAGCCCACGGACTAGGCAAGAGTTCGCCAGTCTTCAACAGGGGAACAAGCGAGGACATGGATGAGTCCAAGCGAGAGGTGGGATGTGCAATCTGGGAACACTTCAAACCGTGAAGTTCCTCGAGAATTATGAGGTAAACGGGTCGGTATCTGTGGGTTGAGAAAGGAGGTACAAAGAATCAACGAGGAATCGAGAGAGATCAAGGGCGACAGTCTAGGCGAGGAAAAGAGAGAGGGGAAACACAGGGCCCTAGAAGCTGAGAGGGAGGGCTCATAACATAAATACTGAGGCAGCTGGGGACTGGGATGACAAAAGGGGCAGAGAGAGATCAAGAAAAATAGGAAATGGATCAAGTTGGAGTGGATAAAAAGGACCTGGGTAGACAGCGGAAAAGAAGGAGCAGATGGATTTACCCATATAGCCAGATTTCTGAACGAACTCGAACTCAAGGATGAAGCCATGATTTCCCATGAGTCCATTAATGGAGAGAGCGTGCTAACCTGCTTGCGTGATGGTATTTCCTTGCGAACCGTTCCATCAGATTCCATGAACCCGAGCCTGAAGGTGCAATTGACATCGAGAAGGCGAGTGTGTTGTGCGGGAGGGATTTATCGTAACGCTTTCATCCTCGTCTGGTGCTTGATGGAATAACCTCCCATGATCTCTGCAGGACTATCCTTATAAACACTTTGTAGCATGATGGCCCTGCTTATATCGTTAACCACCGCTTCTCCTTGGGCGATGTGTTGCAAACGTGCTCCATGCCACCTGTTCAGTGCAGAGCTACCCTGATCCACATGGTCGCAAACATGCTCCACACTTGTTTTGTGGATGACACATATCCTTTTCTTGGGTGGACAGGTTCTCACATCCCCAGGGTTCTCTCCCCCCCTTGTTCTTCTTGGATTGGCTACTTGAGGAGCATAGGCCCCTCTCCTATTCATGTGCACTTTGTTTCTGCTTTAGGCCTCAATGAAGCGCCTCCTTACTTCGACCCCCACCTTTTTGTAATGATACTTCGTCATATGCATTAAAACAGGGGGGTTGAAGTTACCACTCCATCCACGCTTAAGGAACCAGGCGTTTTCCCAATGGCTGCATTCGCCATTTTGTCTGCTTCTTTATTGTTTTTTCTCATTATGTGATAGAAGGTTATATTAATGTCTCAAGAATCCACCCTTATTCTATTCGTTACTTGATTTAGGCTTAAATATCAAGGGTTCGATCTGTGGACCATCATTCTTATTATATTTTTGGAGTCTCCAAGAACATCTAACTCTCAAATTTGCTGAGTCTGGGCGAGTTGTATTCCTTTTAGAAGAGCGCAGGCCTCGGCTTTATTTTTAGTATCAGTCCCAAGATTCCAATGATAATTTAGGGATATTTTTCCTCCAGGTTCGAAGAGAACCCCCCTGCGTGTACCTGACCTGGGTTTCCCTTTGAGGCTCCATCAAAGCATAGAGTATGAATTTACTTCTTTTGGATCCAGAGTTCTATGTTGTGGATATTATGAAGCTGGCAGTATGATCTATGTGCTATAGGTGAGTGCTTAAATGACTTAAGATTAAAACTTTCCATCCAATCTTTTTCTCGGTCATTCCAATTGGTTGGATCTTCTACATTTAGAGGTTTTGAGTTCATAACTTCTGAGAGAAGCAACTTGGTCTTAGCAACTATAGTTTGGGGGAGAGAAACGATCCCTTGGAATATTTTTTTGTTTCTAGCCAGCCATATCTATCAGCAGAAAAACTTGGGGACCGCCCTCCAAATACGCTTCATGACTAGTTTTTCCTTGAAGGATCCCTGATAGTACTTGTACCAATTCCACAACCTGGCATTGGGAGTTAAGGGCCATCTTATTTTTCTGGATAGATCTCCATAGGCCAATTTCCAAACAATTTTCGAGAAGGGGCAGTTCCAGAAGAGATGGTGGATAGTATCTTGATTGCTTTGACAAGGAGGGCAGTTGAAAGGGTCGTGAAAGCCTCTTTTCATAAGATTCTCTCCTGTGAGAATTTTCCCATGAGCTAGGGACCAAATGAAGAAGTTTACTTTGGGGAGGGAGTCATGGCTCCATACATTTTTCCATTTTTCTGAGTTTTGATGTTCTCTCGTAGTGGAGAGGATCATGTTATATCCTTCTTTTACCGAGTATCCATTTATACCCCATCCCCGTCTGTCTGGAGTGGTTTTAAGGATGGGGGATTCCCCTTTCAGGAGTGAGGTCAGACGGTGCACCTGGTTGGTCAAGTATTCAAGAACTCTCTCCAGGTCCCAATCCTTCCAGCTGCCATTCTCGTTCCAGACTGAAATATCATAGAGGGTGCATTTGTGTTCATTAAGCATCCATATTTTTAGATCACAAATTTCTTCTTCACATGAATTGAGGTCCACCCCTAGAATTGGATCTTACCAGATTCTGATCATTTTTCCATTTCCCGGGATGCAGGAAACATGTTCTTTAAAAAATGGAGTAGCGACCCTTATTAATTTCCAGATTTGGGATTCTATTTGGGGGGTTTGAGATTTATCCATGCTTCTTTTTCTTTTACCCATCCTATACTTTTTGATGAGAGCCATTTTCCACCAATCCTTTTCTCCGGTGACTATCCTCTAGAGAAGTTTAGCGCCCATTGCTATATTGGTGACTTCAGGGTCTCTGATTCAAAGTCCCCCACTTTTTTGGGCAAGGTGACCATATCCCAGTTCACCAGGTGGAATTTTTTGTGATTGGAGTTTCCTCCTTGCCACAAAAATTTGCGGATAAGATGCGCAAAGTCTTTTAGAGTTCCCTTTGGAGATAGAAGGTTAGAAAATTGAAAAATGGGGAGGGTCGAGAGGACTGATTTGATCAGGACCACCCTTCCTGCTAGATTGAGCCATCTTGACCCCCAAGATTCTATATTTTCTTTAACCTTTTGGAGAGACATATGCCAGAACTCACCAAGGAGCGCTTTAATGCACAGAGGGAGACCTAAATATTTGAAGGATTTCCAATCTTGGGTGATGGAGAATCCCATTATTTGAGAAATTCCCGCTCTGATGTCTGCAACTACATTCCAAACGTAAATTTGAAATTTTTCTTTGTTCAGGAGCCCTCCCAAAACTAGAAGGAAGGTGTCCAAAACTTGCAAAATTCTTCTGGCCAGAATTTTTGAAGCCCCGCTCAAGAGGATTGCGTCATCTGCAATTTGGGAGTGATTCAGTCTTTTGACCCCTTGGGCAATTTTGATACCTAGGATAGTGTCATTTATGCTTTCCCATTCAAGATTGAGATTTAGGGATTCAACCATAATCACAAAAAGGAGGGGGGAGAGAGGGAAACCCTGTCTTAAACCTCTGGATGCTTTGAAGAAGGGGCCAAGTCTTTCATTTAGGAGGGGTGCTATCCAAGGGGAGGAAATACAAGAATTCATCTAGGCAATGAAGTTTTGACTGAAGCCAAATTTCTCCATGACTTTAAAGAGGAATTTATGCTCTACCCTATCAAAATCATTTGCCATATCAAGTTTTATTTCCATACTTGATTCTCCTCGAGAGATGTTGGCGTGAATTGCCTCTTGAACTAGGATGAAGTTGTCCCAAATCTGAAGGCCTGTCACAAATCCTCCTTGAATTGGAAGGATTAGGTATCTAAGTAGAGGATTTAACTTGTTGGCGATTATTTTACAGAAGATTTTATAGGAAATATTGCAGATAGATATGGGTCTGAAATGGTCCAGAGAAGAGGATCCAAATTATTTTGGAATGAGAGCTAAGAAGGAGGAGTTGGTGTCCCCTCCCAACGTTTTTGCCTTGTGCACAAATCTTATCATCCTTATGAAGTATTTTTTAATTATGTGCCAACATTTTTTGTAGAAATGGAGAGTGAAGTCGTCTGGACCCAGGGCTTTGTCTTCATGAAATTTATTCAGAGCTTTTAGAATTTCCGCTACTTCAATTGGTCTGTCCAGATGCATATTATCTTCCTCTATAATCTTACTGGGATGTGTATGAGAAAATCATCTACTATTTGATCTTCAGCTCTACCAGACATGGTATACAGATATTGGAAGTGCATTGAAGCTTGTTGTTTGATTTGGTTGAAGTCTTTAAGGGTTTCCTCTTCTGGGGTTTTGATTTCTGAGATTTGGTTTGCTCAATTTCTGACTTTTTCCTGTATGTGAAAGAAGGAGGTGTTCTGGTCCCCTGCTTTCAACCATAGGATTCTGGACTTTAAGCGCCAGATGATTTCCTCTTCTACTAGTGCTTGCATATATTCCTTGTGTATTTTTTGTTCTCTTATGAAGTGATTTTGCTGGATCTCAGTTGTTTCCATTTCCTCCTACATATTTTCGAGTTGTAGCTTTTTGTCCCTAGCGTTTCTTTGCAATGAGTTTTTTGCCTAGATCTTTAGGAAATATTTTACCAATTTTAGCTTATGTTCCCATATGTAATTGGGTGAACCAGAGATCCACTGATTCCATGTTTGAGCAATGGAATGGATGAGCTCTGGGCGATCCAACCGAAGGGGGTTAAATTTGAAGGGGATGGTGCCCTGATTTTTTTGGGCTTCAAAGACCAGTCTGATAGGTCGGTGGTCTGATCCTACCTAGGGGAGGTTCGAGGAGCACGGTTTATCTAGAAGTGCCAAAAGAGAGCTGCTGATTAGGAAGCGATCCAACCTTGCCGCTATGTGCCCTGGGCCAGCTCTTCTATTATTCCAAGTGAACATTCCCTTGTCCGAAGGGACGTCAAAGAGATCCAGATCTGAGATAAGATCATCCAGCCTTTCCCGGAATTGATCTCTCATGATTGATCTGCCTTGTTTTTATTTTTTCCCTTTGGTTGTATTGAAGTCTCCAACAATAATAAGGTTTTTGGGGGGATTGTCAGTGGCCAGGTCCAGAAGGAATTGCCAACATTCATTTTTTTCTATATAGTTATTGGGCATATACACATTTATTATGGAGTATTATGTACCTGAGTCTTTCTTGAGGAGAGTTACCATTAGCTAGAATTGCGTCTACACTTGATCTCTTAGGTTGAATTCCTCAGCATTCCAGAAAGTTCCTATTCTTCCCGATGCCCCTCTAGAACTGACTGCTCTTCCTTCACTTTTTTTCCAAAATTTTTGAAGATCTTTGAGGGTTTCTTGCTCCCTCATTTTCGTCTACTGGAGCATGAGGATTGAGGGATTTTATATTTGTACCAATTTTCTAACTTCTTCTTTCTTGACCTCGATTCCTAATCCTATGCGATTCCAGGAGACGTCTTTCATCATTTATTAGTGTATTTTGGTGCCCCCCCTTTTGAGGGCTGTGAAGCTGCTCCCTTATGATGGGTTGCCTTGTTTTTCCCAGATTTTCCATCTTTCTTTAGTGTCTCCTCTATTGTTTTTTGGATGCCCAGTTCTTTTTCTCTGTCTTCAACTGATTCTCTTCTATTCCTTTGGGATTTTATTCTAGGTTTCTTTGTGTTGGATGACTGAGTTAGTTCTAGGTTAGAATCACTGTCTGAGGTGTCATGTCTTTCCTCTTCTGACATTTCTAGAATCTCCGGGGTTTGGCTGGGGATTGATTTTTCTGTTGAATCCCCACTCAAGTCCAAGACTTATTTTTCTTTTTCTTTACCTTTACTGTTCCCTTCTCCTGTCTCTTCTTGTCCCTTTCTGTTATTCTCTTCCTGGGATTCCCTAATTTCCTCTGTATTTCCTTCTAAGTTGAGACCAACGTATTTGTTATGACTTGATTCTCCTTTGTGTGGAGATCCTGAACATGATTCTTTTGGATCTGGGGGTTTTTCTCATTGGCTCTGAGTCAGTGTTGGTCCTAAGGTCTGCACCTGACTGCTTAAGGGAAAATCTAGGCCACCTATCAGTTTTATAATGATTGTTTCTTTTAATTTTTTTTTGGTTGGTCAGAGGGTTATTATATCAAGACAAAAGAAAGGTTGGGTTGGCAAGATGATATGAATGAGGGTCCTCCTTGGCCGGTGGCACACTAATGATAGACCAGTGAAATAATAGAAAACAAAGGGAAACAACAAACTACTCAATGAATAATCTGTTGCAAGAAGTTCAATACTTAAAATATCATTTCAAGACATTAAACATGTATCAAGAACACAATTACTCCCACAAGTTTCAATAAAAAAAAATCGTCACCAAAGCATTAGTTGTTTGATAGGTTGCATATCAGTAAAAATGAGTTATACAATATCTGAAAGGAAATGAAATGTACGTTTCACAAATCAAAAAACTGTATTCAAGATAAGAATAAAAACACATGAAGATTTGAATGAAACACTATCATCAAGAGTATGTTCACCAGGTAGAGAGCTTTAATCCATGCATAGAACGGGTCCAACCAGTCTAATGTATTGCTATCCTTTCCCAAAAAATCTGACCCTTACAATATCCAAAATCTAACTATTTAAAAGAGTTGCAGAGGTTCTTGTCCTTAGGGGACTGAGACCTAATTTTAGGTAACTGTTCGTAAAAGAAATTATTAACTTGACTATGACATTGGACTTAATAAACAAGAGTGATTCTTATCACACACATAAGACCATTCTTGTCCCTAATCTAAGAAAAACTACTACGATCTCTGAGACATAACTGATGCATGCGTTGGAGGAACTAAGATGGAAGAAAAAGACTTGGAGTGGAAAAACAGAGTTATGCGTTGAACAATGGCATGCCCGCGAGCTGGAGGCCACCAAAGACAACTGGTTATATTGGCAGATATCTTCTTGAGGAAGAAGGTAGTATTTTGAATTATTCTAAAACTAGTTGCATCAAACTGAGACGATCTCCATGTTCTATGTCTGTGACAGATATTTTGGCAGCTAAGAGCACTTGGCTTCCACCTCATCAATTTCCATTTGTACCTGTGAATAGCCTCGCTGGAATGGTTGATGACCCAACGATCATGAGAGGAGATGTGGAGGTGAGCATCCAATGGGGAGGTGGGATGAGTGGATGCGAGGGTATATGGCATGTGAGGATAGATGTCAAAAGGTGAGAGGAGGTGTGAATACGATGGAGGTATCAGGAGTATGGAGTTGGCGATGTGTAGTGAGGGATACAAGTGTCGAGTCGAGAGAGGGGCTGGGGTAGTGAGTGGAATGAGTGGAGGTGACGTGGTGACTTGATGTCATTTAGGCATGTGATTGCAGAAGTTGTTGAGGGTGGTTTGGGTCCATACCACTTTTGGGCCCGCAATCCTCCACATGCTGTCACGTACCCTTCCAAAAATACCATGGTTCCAATTTCGGGACCGCTCTAGAAAATTAATGTCTGTGCAATTTACGTCCCCATAATGAAGTGTGGTTGTCGATCTGATTATGATATGTGATCTGGGTGATATTTACCTGTTGCAAGGATCGATGGTTCTTGTTGACTTGAGATCAATGGCCCAGATTCACTTCGTACTTTCGGGCTTCGAGTGTTTTGAATGTGAAACATGAAAAATATTCCGGAGGAAAACCTCCGAAGTGAATGATCTATCGCCACGTGTCGTGACTGATGAATGGTCCATATTTTATTCGGAAATCTAGGTTTCGGGAGTTTCAAATGTTGGGCATGAAAATCTCCCAAAGGAAAATATCTGAAGTGAATGATCTTCTACCACATGTCCCCGCTGATGGATGGTCCAGATTCAATTCGGGTTTTCAGCACTTCGGGCTTCGGGAGTTTTAAATGTGAAGCACAAAAATATCTCGGAGGAAAATCTCCGAAGTGAGTGATCTGTCACCACGTGTGATGACCGATGAGTGCCACGTGCTTCAACACTTTGGGTCTTCGGTTAGTTTGACTCTTCGTCTCTTTAGAACTTCGACTCTTCAACTCTTCGGCTAGTTTGACTCTTCGACTCTTCGGCTCTTCGGGACTTCGACTCTTCGGCTAGTTTGGCTCTTCGACTCTTTGGGACTTAGACTCTTTGGCTCTTCGGCTAGCTCGACTCTTCAGCTCTTCGGGACTTCGACTCTTCGAGAATTCGGGTAATTCTTGATGTTAAACCCCGCGCGATTCTAGAACCCTGAATGGATAAGAGCCATTGATCTAATTGGCCTATTGGATTTTTACTGTTTAAAATTACCCTATTCATTTCAACAATCTGGGCCTGAAAAAGACCGCCCTGGATTGCTGTGTCTGTCCACGGACGTTTGCTGTGCATATAAAAAGGCTTGGTCGACCTGCTGTGAGCTCAATCAATGAAAAACATGATGACAAGCATTCATAACTAAGTACGAAATGTAATTATCCTTCAATAATCAATAGAAACATAAATGCACAAAGACTCGAACAAAAAATAAATGAATAAGAACCAAACCGCTAAAAAATGGTAAACTGACTTAACCCACCAGAAGAGGGAAAATGATGAAGGCATAAGGAAAAGAGAGAGGAGAGGCAGGGGTGAAGACCTAGGTTACAACATTGGCTCCAACTAGGGATAACTCGTCCATGTGAGGTGCTAAGAACTGTAGATCGATGCCTTGAGATTAAATAAATTCTCTTACCTTCCATTTATTACCTTTTTTTTCGTTTGCCAACCCGATGTATCTGCTACTGTGCCTTAGCCATGCATTTTATTGAACTTAAAAACTGAAACTACACCCCAGTGCCTTGTTGGGATATGGTGTCTTTATTCACACATGACTAACTAATCAAAGCAACAATAAAGGAAAGCATCTATGGTACAAGAGGTACCTTCCCTCATCCTTAAACAAAATAGTGTTTCAGGAAGCACCCATTTACCGAGCCCCCAAAGATCTCTGTATCATCTAGGTTGTGCATGATAAATGTGTTGTTGTTTAGAACTTCAACCACCTTAAAAGGGCCAAACCAGAGGTTGTAAAATTTACCATGCTCGGACTTGTCATCCCACCTCAAAACCAGGTCACCTTCTTGAAAAATCTCCTTCTTGGTTTTCTTATCAAAGGATGATTTGATCTTGCTTTGGTATGCTTCTGTCCTCTGATCTAGTGCTTCTCTTCTTTGCTGAACTTCTATAATATGGAAGATTCTCCTTTGGATGTCATTGGGTTCCTCAATCTCCTCCTGCAAGAATTTTAGGACTGGTATACCAAGCTGAGTGGTAAAAACAACATCTATGCCATAAACAAGCTGGAAGGGTGAGGTTCCTAGAGAATTCTTGGTGCTGATTGTGTCATCCCATAAAACATACTTGAGTTTAGATTCCTAGGATTTCTTGTTTTCAGTCAACAACTTCTTAATAATCCTGATGAGAGTCTTGTTTGATGATTCTGCCAGGCCATTTCCCTAGGGGTAATAGGGTGTGGAATGTGTCAAGGAAATGTTATGACTTCCACAGAATTCAATCATGGATTTGGACTTGAACGCTTGGGCATTGTCTATTACAAGATTACCGGGGAAACCAAATCTGGCAAAAATATTGGTTTCCAGGAAGTTCATGATCACCTTGCCAGTGGCATTCCTGGTGGGCACAACCTCAATCCATTTGGTGAAGTATTCAGTGGCAGTGAGGATCCACTTGTGTTGTCCACTAGAGGGTGGATTTATTTCTCCTATGAAGTCTAACCCCTATTGTTGGAATGGACCACCAACAGTGATAGGTTTTAGGGGCAGTGATAGTAGCTTCTGCTTTCATGCAAACATTTGGCACTCATTGCAGGCCCTGACAATAGAAAAAACATCAGAGAAAAGGGTGGGCCAATAGTATCCTTCCCTCAGGATCTTGAGAGCTATGGCTGTTCAATGCTGGTGTCCTCCACATACTCCTCGGTGCATCTCTGCTGTGACTTGTTTGGCCTCATTTTCATCAAGGAATTTTAACATGATGCCAACATGATCTATCCAATACAGGTTCTAGTTTGAGATGCAGAATTTGATGGCTTTCAATTTGAGAGACATTTCCTTTGTCTTCTTCACATCTGGTGGACATTCAAAATGCTGTAGAAAATAAATGATTTTTTTATACCAAGGTGAAGAGGAGTAGTTTTCAAATACATGTAAGCTATCTTGTCCAGGCTGTGTGATGGGTGCGTCTGATTGGGTGAAGATTTGATGCAATTCTAGCACCTTACAATTTGATTATGATATAAATTTGGCCAGTCCTTTCCCCTTGATCAACTTGGTGGGATTTATGTGTAGGTCATACTCCAACAGTTTGACAATCCATCTTCCTCTTTTCTCCTCACTGTCTGGCTGGACCATAATCTCTTTGACACTGCTGCTAGGAACAAAGGCTGTTATGCTAGACTGTAGCACATAAACCCTGAAGGCCTTAAGTTCTTTGACCAGTGCATAAGAATGCTTCTCTAATATATCATACTTCAACTCAACATCTTGGAGGGCTCTGCTGAAATAGGCTATTGGATGCTCATGCCCTTCTTCATTTTTTTGCAGTAGTACAACAATAATGGTTTCCCTTGAAGCAAAGGAGAAGATGAATAATATTTGGTATAGTTAGGACTGGCCAATATAGGGTCCTCAAGTAAAGCTTGCTTGATTGTTTGAAAATATGAATTTTCCTCCAAGGAACACTTTATCACAACATCTTTCTTCAACATGTTAGTAATAGGCTTCAGAATTTCAACAAAGTTTGGCACAAAACATCTCAAAAAGTTTATCTTACCAATGAAAGATTGAACAACCTTTTTGTTTCTGGGGATCTCAATCTCTTGAATGGCACAAACCCTCTGAGGATCAATTTTTATACCCCCTGCTGATATGATGTGGCCCAAGAGCATTCCTTCTAGCATGGAAAAGTGAGACTTTCTAGGATTCAAAGAGATTCCATATCTCCTGCATTTCTTGAAAACCTGCCCCAGGTGTTGCAAATGTTCATCATCAGACTTGAAGAAAATGGTTATGTCATCCAAGTATATAACCATAAATTTATCTTTATCCCCCACAAAATCTATGTCCATGGCCCTCAAAAAAGTGGCCATGACGTTCATCAACCCAAAGGGCATCTTGTCATACATGAATGTTCCCCATGGGGTAGTGAATGCTGTTTTTTCTTTATTCTCTTGACAAACTGCTATCTGGTTGTAACCAGAGTATCCATCTAACAAGGAAATTTTGTGTGCACCTACCACCCTCTGTAAAATATGATCCATATTGGGGAAGGGATAATTGTCCTTCAGAGAACACTTGTTGAGATTTCTGAAGTCAACACACAAGTGTATCTCACCACTTTTATTCCTTATAGGTACTAAGTTGGCCACCCAGCTTGAGTACCTCAATGGTACAATAATATTGGCATCCAACATTATTTTTATCTTTTTCTCAATTATGGACATTAACATGGGATTAAAATGTCGAATCTTCTATTTGAATGGCTTGGAGCCAACCTTTAGGGGGGTCTTATGCTGGATGATGTCAGTGTCGAATGTCTTCAAATATTCACAGGACCATGCAAAAGTATTAACAAAATTTTTAATGAGGCTGACATACCTGTCTTTTTGTTCTGCAACTAATGATTTAGACAACTTGATGATATTAGGATTCTGAGTGGTCCCAATATTGCAATATGTCACCTCTTCTTCTTGATTTTTCATGGAAACCCCTTTGTAAACATCATTACTATCAAACAACCTTTCCAATGGCACTATCCCTCTTGGAATGTGGTTGGTTTTCAAATCCACAATATCATGACCAACCATTGTCTTCAGTAGATGAGATGCTTGCTGATCTTCTAATTCCTCATCTTCACCTCTCTTGGTCAATTGAGATATTGGAGAATTCATCAATGGCGTGTAGAAATCTCTGCAGCTCTAAATCACCACTAAAGACTTGCCAGTGCTTTATGTTGTCTGGTATTGTTGTTCTATGCCTGATTTCCACCTGATATTTAATATTTGGGCCAATGGGAGGCCTGAAAGTGCTGGTAGCCAAGGCCAGAGAATCTTCCTTCTGATTCTGTTATCTGGGAATGAAAGAAATGTTAAATGCTAGAAATAAATTATCGATTAGATCCTATACCTTGTTTCTATATTGCTTGGGCCTCTGTTGCTTAGCCTGATAGATGTTCCTTACTTGATTGATGACCAAATCAGAATCACCAAAAATTGCTACACAATCAATGGCCATGTCTTTGGCAGCCCTCAGTCCCAACACCAAAGCTTCATATTCAACTATGTTATTAGTAGTCTCCAACTCCAGCTTATAAGAGAGGATCATTACTTCTTCTGAAGGGGAGATGAGGAGAATACCTACACCATATCCTTGTTTTGATGAAGAACCATCGGAATACATATTCCATACTTTGTTTTGTTGACCTGTCAGTGGGTGATCTTTGCATTGGCTAACTGATATTTCAGGTTCATCATCGTTTAAGTGAAAGACATATGAGCCAATATCATCCTCGAAAAAATAAATTGGGTGATTGCTTGGGTTCTGATGGTCACTGACAATGTATGATAACCTTACCTTTATGTATAGCCTCCTATGTTCTCCTGCAAACACATGAATGGTGGCATAAGTGAGGTCTATTTGTAATGATCCTCCAACCTTCTTAGCCCAAGTTCTGGATAAAAGCATGCCAAACTTTGGGGGAATGTATGCTACAACAATGTCCATCACTACACTCTTCATGGGTAATTGTGATATAGAAACCACCATATCCTTTATCAATCCCATACATTTTACTTTCTTAGAATCAAAGGAGTACAGGTCTTGGCAAGGCTTGGTAATCTCCAGACCTAGTTCTTCCATAACAACTTTGGGCATGACATTGTGGGAGGCTCCTGAGTCCATAAGGCAGTTATGTAGGATCTTATCATGGACATTCAAAGATATATAGAAAGGAGGAGAAGAATCAGATCCATATTCAATGTGTGGGCCCACGGTAATGGAAGGGTTTTCATCCTGCAAATTAATGACATTGGAAGATACACTAGAAGGAGTTGGCTACAAAACTTTCATGATGGATTTTTCGAAAGGTTCATTTTTTAACAATTCTATCAGAGGCACAGGGATCTTGATCTTACTCAGCTCATGTTTTAGGCTGAAAGAGGTTGGTGGCCTATCAGATTCTTTTATTTCAGGGACTGTAGGTTTTGATAGAGGAAGTTGCAAAATTTTAGATGACATACCTTTATTTGGACTCGGCTTGGGGGGAGCTTCAACTTGATTTCTTTGATCAGAGGTAGTGGCCTTGGAAGCTCCTTCTCTCGCCCTCAAATCATATTTATTTTTGGTTTGACCTTGAATAACCCCCTCCTCCCCTATCTGATCATTAAAATGATTTGACAATTGTGCTACCTCATATTCTTGCTGTGTTAAATGGCCAGTATAATAATCTATTTCATTGAAAAGAACATCAGTATCATCCACATCATCACTGTCTGCATCCATATCCTCAATATGATTGTTTTGGAAAGGAGGTACCACCCTTTGATCATCAACATTTCTCCTTTCACTCTGCATTATTGGAGAGGCATCATTAGGCCTCTTGAATTGATTTTGATTTCTATTTCCACCCCCTTGAAAAGTTTTGTTTGGCTGTTTGGATTCCCATTTTAGATTAGCTATTTCAGAAGTAAGATCTTTCAAGGTTTTGGTCATTTCCTCAAGTTTGGGATCAGACGTGGCTGAGTTAGAGGAGGTAGGGGGATCCTCTCTCTGTTTTTTCTTCTCTTTATCAGATCTAGTCTTTAGTTTGTCTGATGCCAAAATATTAGATTCAACTTCAATGGATGCTTCCTACATGGAAAACAATGTGGTTGATCTTCTCTATCTCAAGAGGAGGGAGAAATCTGCATCAAATGCATTGGCATAGGTGATCTTGGCAGAGGCTTCAGTTGGTTTG